>LNAC01000029.1:2912582-2950837 GCA_002007465.1 Ailurus styani | reverse complement strand
CCCCCCCCCCCCAGTTTCAGGTCTCTTCTGGTTTGGTTAGTGTATATTTTACTAGGGTCATTGCTACCATTTTAGTATTTTGTTCTTTCATTCATCTATTCTTATCTGGATAAAGTGACAAGGTGGAAAAGCTCACCACATACACACACACACAAAAAGAACAAGAGGCAATACTGACGGCTAGCGACCTAATCAATACAGACATTAGTAACACATCAAAACTAGAGTTCAGAATGACGATTATCAAGGTGCTAGCTGGGCTCAAAAAAGCATGGAAGATATTAGAGAATCCCTTTCTGGAGAAATAAAAGAACTAAAATCTAACCAAATTGAAATCAAAAAAGCTATTAATGAGGTGCAATAAAAAATGGAGGCTCTTACTACTAGGATGAGGCAGAAGAGAGAATTAGTGATATAGAAGACCAAATGATAGAGAAAAAAGAAGCTGAGAAAAAGAGAGAAAAACAACTACTGGACCCTGAGGGGAGAATTCGAGAGATAAGTGATACCATAAGATGAAACAATATTCGAATAATTGGGATCCCAGAAGAAGAAGAAGAAGAAAGAGAGAGGGGGGCAGAAGGTATATTGGAACAAATTGTAGTAGAGAATTTCCCTAACTTGGCAAAGGGAACAAGCATCAAAATCCAGGAGAACTCCCTCAAAATCAATAAAAATAGGTCCACACTGTCATCTAATACTAAAACCTACAAGTCTCAGTGACAAAGTAAAAATCCTGAGAGCAGCCTGGGACAAGAGGTCTATAACATAAAACGATAGAAATATTAGATTGACAGCAGACCTATCCGCAGAGATCTGGCAGGCCAGAAATGACTGGCATGATATATTCAGAGTACTAAATGAGAAAAATATGCAGGCAAGGATACTATATCCATCTAGGCTGTCATTGAAAATAGAAGGAGAGATAAAAAGCTTCCAGGACAAAAATTAAAAGAATTTGCAAACACCAAGCCAGCCCTACAGGAAATATTAAAAGCGGTCCTCTAAGCAAAGAGACAGCCTAAAAGTAACAGACCAGAAAGGAACAGAGACAATATACAGTAACAGTCACCTTACAGGCAATACATTGGCACTAAATTCATATCTTTCAGTAGTTACCCTGAATGTAAATGGGCTAAATACCCCAATCAAAAGACAAAGGGTATCAGAATGGATAAAAAAACAAGACTAATTGGCATGCTGTCTACAAGAAACTCATTTTAGACCCAAAGACACCTCCAGATTTAAAATGAGGGGTGGAAAACAATTTACCATGCTAATGGATATCAAACGAAAGCTGTGGTGGTAATCCTTATATCAGGTAAATTATATTTTAAGCCAGAGACTATAATAAGAGATGAGGAAGGACACTATATCATACTTAAAGAGTCTGTCCAACAAGAAGATCTAAAAATTTTTTAAAAAAGATTTTATTTATTTGATAGACAGAGACACAGTGAGAGAGGGAACACAAGTGAGAGAGGGAGAAGCAGGCTTCCTGCTGAGCAGGGAGCCCGATGTGGAGCTTGATCCCACAACCCTGGGATCATGCCCCGAGCCAAAGGCAGATGCCTAATGACTGAGCCACCCAGGCGCCCCAAGATCTAACAACTTTAAATATCTATGCCCCTAACACGGGAGTAGCCAATTATATAAACCAATTAATAACAAAAGCAAAGAAACACATCAACAATAATGCAATAATAGTAGAGGACTTTAACACCATCCTCACTGAAATGGACAGATCATCTAAGCAAAAGATCAACAAGGAAATAAAGGCTTTAAATGACACACTGGACCAGTTGGACATCACGGATATATTTAGAACATTCCATCCCCAAACAATAGAATATACATTCTTCTCTAGTGCACATGGAACATTCTCCAGAATAGATCACATCCTGGGTCACAAACCAGTTCTCAACCAGTACCAAAAGATTAGGATGATTCCCTGCATATTTTCAGACTATAATCCTCTGAAACTAGAACTCAATCATAAGAGAAAAGTTGGAAAGAACTCAAATGTATGGAGGCTAAAGAACATCCTACTAAAGAATGAATGGGTCAACAAGGAAATTAAAGAAGAATTTAAAAAATTCATGGAAACAAATGAAAATGAAAACACAACTGCTCAAAATCTTTGGGAACAGCCAAGGCAGTCCTGAGAGGAAAGTATATAGCAATACAAGCTTTTCTCAAGAAACAAGAAGGTCTCAAGAACACAACCTAACCCTACACCTAAAGGAGCTGGAGAAAGAACAGCAAAGAAAGCCTAAACCCAGCAGGAGAAGAGAAATAATAAAGATCAGAGCAGAAATCAATGAAATAGAAACCAAAAGAATAGTAGAACAAATCAACAAAACTAGGAGCTGGTTCTTTGAAAGAATAAACAACACCGATAAATCCCTGGCCAGACTTATCCAAAAGAAAAGAGAAAGGACCCAAATTAATAAAATCATGAATGAAAGAGGAGAGATCACAACCAACACCAAAGAAATACATACAAATATAAGAACATATCATGAGCAACTCTAGCCAGCAAATTTGACAATCTGGAAGAAATGGATGCATTACTACAGATGTATAAACTCCCAAAACTGAATAAGGAAGAAATAGAAAGCCTGAACAGACCCATAACCAGTAAGGAGATTGAAGCAGTCATCAATAATCTCTCAACAAACAAGAGCCCAGGGCCAGACGGCTTCCCGGGGGAGTTCTACCAAACATTTAAAGAAGAATTAATACCTATACTTCTGAAACTGTTCCAAAAAATAGAAATGGAAGGAAAACTTCCAAACTCATTTTTTCAGACATTACCTTGATCCCAAAACCAGACAAAGACCCCAACAAAAAGGAGAATTACAGGCCAATATCCTTGATGAACATGGATGTAAAAATTCTCACCAAAATACTGGCCAATAAGATCCAACAGTACATTAAAAGATTATTCACCATGACTAAGTGGGATTTATTCCTGGGCTGCAAGGTTGGTTCAATATCTGCAAACCAATCAAAGTGATACAAATTAATAAAAGAACAAAACCACATGATACTCTCTCAATAGATGCTGAAAAAGCATTTGACAAAGTATAGCATCCTTTCTTGATCAAAACTTTTCATGGTGTAGGCATAGAGGGTACATACCTCAATATCATCAAAGCCATCTATGAAAAACCCACAGCGAATATCATTCTCAATGGGGAAAACCTGAGAACTTTTCCCCTAAGGTCAGGAACATGGCAGGGATGTCCACTATCACCACTGCTATTCAACATAGTACTAGAAGTCCTAGCCTCAGCAATCAGACAACAAAAAGAAATAAAAGGCATCCAAATCGGCAAAGAAGTCACTCTCACTCTTTGCAGATGATATGATACTTTATGTGGAAAACTCAAAAGACTCCACTCCAAAACTGCTAGAACTCTTACAGGAATTCAGTAAAATGTCAGGATATAAAATCAATGCACAGAAATCAATTGAATTTCTATACACCAACAACAAGACAGAAGAAAGAGATGTTACGGAGTCGATCCCATTTACAATTGCACCCAAACCATAAGATACCTGGGAATAAACCTAACCAAAGAGGCAAAAAAGTCTATACTCAGAAAACTAAAAGTACTCATGAAAGAAATTGAGGAAGACACAAAGAAATGGAAAAACGTTCCATGCTCATAGATTGAGAGCATAAATATTACGAAAACGTCTATGCTACCTAGAGCAATCTACACATTTAACACAATCCCTAAAAACATACCATCAACTTTTTTCAAAGAAATGGAATAATCCTAAAACTTATATGGAACCAGAAAAGACCATGAATAGCCAGAAGAATGTTGAAAAAGAAAACCAAAGTTAGTGACATCACTATTCCAGACTTTAAGCTCTATTACAAAGCTGTAATCATCAAGACAGTATGCTACTGGCACAAAAACAGACACATGGATCAGTGGAACAGAATAGAGAGCTCAGAAGTGGACCCTCAACTCTATGGTCAACTAATCTTTGACAAAGCAGGGAAGAATGTCCAATGGAAAAAAGATAATCTCTTCAACAAACGGTGTTGGGACAAGTGGACAGCCACATGCAGAAGAATGAAACTGGACCATTTCCTTACACCACACACAAAAATAGACTCAAAATGGATGCAAGACCTCAATGTGAAACAGGAATCTATCAAAATCCTTGAGGAGAAAACAGGCAGCAACCTCTTCGACCTTAGTGGCAGCAACTTCTTCTTAGAAACATCACCAAAGGCAAAGGAAGCAAGGGCAAAAATGAACTATTGGGACTTCATCAAGATCAAAAGCTTTTGCACAGCATAGGAAATAGTCAACAAAACCAAAAGACAACTGACAGAATGGGAGAAGATATTTGCAAATGACATATCAGATAAAGGGCTAGTATTCACAATCTATAAAGAACTTATCAAACTCAACACCCAAAGAATAAATAACCCAATCAAGAAATGGACAGAAGACATAAACAGACATTTCTGCAAAGAAGACATCCAATGGGCCAACAGACACATGAAAAAGTGCTCAACATCACTCGGCATCAGGGAAATACAAATCAAAACCACCTCATGCTGGTCAGAATGGCTAAAATTAACAAGCCAGGAAATGACAGATGTTGGCGAGGATGTGGAGAAAGGGGAACTGTCCTTCACTGTTGGTGGGAATGCAAGCTGGTGCGGCCACTCTGGAAAACAGTATGGAGGTTCCTCAAAAAGTTGAAAACAGAGCTAGCTTATGACCCAGCAATCACAGTACTGGGTATTTACCCTAAAGATACAAATGCAGTGATCTGAAGGGGCACGTGCACCTGAATGTTTATAGCAGCAATGTCCACTACAGCCAAACTATGGAAAGAAACCAGATGTCCATCAACAGATGAATGGATAAAGAAGATGTGGTATATATACACAATGGAATACTATGCAGCCATCAAAAGAAATGAAATCTTGCCATTTGTAACAACGTGGATGGAACTAGAGGGTATTATGCTAAGCAAAATAATTCAATCAGAGAAAGACAATTATCATATGATCTCTCTGATACGAGGAATTTGAGGGGCAGGGCAGGGGCTTGTGGAGGGTAGGGAAGGAAAAAATGAAACAATATGGGATTGGAAAGGAGACAAATCATAAGAGACTCTTAATCTCATGAAACAAACTGAGACTTACTGGGGGGTGGGGGGGATAGGGATCGGGGGCTGGGTTAAGGACATTGGGGAAGGTTTGTGCTATGGTGAGCGCTGTGAAATGTGTAAGCCTGATGATTCAAAGACCTGTACCCCTGGGGCAAATAATACATTATATGTTAATAAAGAAAAAGAAGTCTAATTGATACATAGAACCAGCATCCCCAAAACACTGACGCATAATCTGGCCAAAGCAAACACTTTGTTATGTATTCTTCAATTTTCAATGTTTCCTGGATAAGTCAGTATGTATGGGATTTTCCCAACACAAACAAATGTCTCTCCAAGAAGCTAGGGAAGTAATGGTAAATTGTTCCGAGAAACATTCAATGAAGGCAAAAACAAAACAAAAAAACAAAACCCACACATACTAGGTTATCTCTATTTAGCTTTTTCCCATTCATTTTTTAAATTGAAGAATAATTAATGTGTTACATTAGTTTCAGGTGTATAATATAATGATTCAACAATTCTATGTGTTACTCAGTGCTCATGATAAGTGACATGACAAAGCTGTAGCAATTAAAATAGCATTAAAGTATGGTAGTCGGATACTGGCACAAAATAGACACATAGATCAATGGAAGAGATAGAGAGCCCAGAAATAAACTCATGGTTATATGGTCAATTTTCCATTCAATTTTTAAATTATAATGTCTAATTTTTTGCAGAATTTCCCCTTAATTGACACACTCATTATAGAAAAATTTTATTTTATTTTTTGAATAAGTTAAATGTATTTTACTTTTTATTTTATTTTTTATTATGTTATGTCAGTCCCCATATAGTACATCATTAGTTTTTGATGCAGTGTTCCATGACTGTTTGCATATAACAAAAATTTTGAAGTAAGGAGAAATCAAAAGCAGGAAAAGATCCTATGAAATGTTTATTACTTAAAGAAAAATACTAAATAGGGGCGCCTGGGTGGCTCAGTCATTAAGCGTCTGCCTTCGGCTCAGGTCAGATCCCAGGGTCCTGGGATCAAGCCCCACAGTGGGCTCCCTGTTTGGCGGGAAGCTTGCTTCTCCCCCTCCCACTTCCCCTGCTTGTGTTCCCTCTCTCGCTGTGTCTCTGTCAAATAAATAAATAAAATCTTTAAAAAAATCCCTAAATGTTATTGTGCACTTTCCTACACTGTTTTAATCATTTTCATATACATTCAAAATGTATACTGCATTCTTTATTCAATATGTACATACATATTATATTCTGTATTTTATTCATTTATCATAAGCATGTTTCCATGTTATAATGTACTCCTCATAAAGATAATTCATAACAATTTTACAATACTCTGATAAGTATACAGTTCCAGAAGGATGAGTGTTATTAACTTTATACATATAGACCAATAGCTTTCCAAGCATTGTACCGATTTACACAAATACCATCATATTGTGTGGGGGTGCTTATTTCACTATTTTTTTTAACATTAATCTGTTTCTAGATGATTTCTTCCCTTTCTTAGATTTTTTAAATTAATTCCTATGTCAGTACCACAGTTTAAATAGCAAAGCTTTAGAGTGTGTTTTGATTTGGGACAGGCGAATGTCCCCAAAGATTCCTCCTTTTTCATCAGTTATTTATTTATTTATTTATTTGTTTATTTATTTATTTATTTATTTATTAAGATTTTATTTATTTATTTGACACACAGAGAGAGATTACAAGTAGGCAGAGAGGCAGGCAGAGAGACAGGGAGAGGAGGAAGCGGGCTCCCTGCTGAGCAGGGAGCCGGATACGGGCCTCAATCCCAGGACGCTGAGATCATGACCTGAGCCGAAAGCAGAAGTTTTAACCCACTGAGCCACCCATGCACCCTCATCAGTTATTTAAAAAGTATATTACGCTTTCCCCCATAATAACATCGCAATTGTTTCTAAACATAGTAAAAACAATCTTGTAGTTTTTACTGTGTTTTTTTGCTTTAAACGCTTCAATTCTTCAATGACTTACCTTTTGTTTAAGGCAATGGAGCTTCACTAAGGGTGATTTTATCCCCCAGGGAAACCTGACAATATTTGGAGGCATTTTGGTTGTTGCCTTCGGGAGGACAGTGCTGCTACTGGCATCTAGTGGCTAAAAGCCAGGGATGCGGCTGAACAGTCCTTGATGTACTACAAGGACAACCTCCCCTGCAACAACAGTTTCCCCAAAGTTTTCAAAGTGTCCATAGTATGGAAGTTGAGCAACCCTGGCTATGGGATAAACTGAAAACCCCTTTGCTTGGCCCATTAGTCCCTCATTCAAATAACTTCGTAGTCTTCAAATGGAGTCCATATATCATTGGTGGTCAGTTTCCAGATCCTCAAACTGATCTGCTAGATAACATGCCCAAGTTCAAAATAATATTTATACATTAGAAGAAGAAGAAAGAGGCAGAGGAGGAAGTGAAGGAGAAAGAGAAGAAGGGGAAAAAGGAAGAGGAGAAGGAAGAGATGGGGAGGAGGAAGAGCTGGAAGAGGAGGACAGAGGCATATTTTCATCTGGAAATCATACTATGCATGAATCCATGTGGCTACCTAGGTGGCTTCAGCCTTTAAAAAAAATGGAAGACAGCATACAGTTAATGATTTAAGGCTAGTCTTATCTTTATGTTTGTCTTAATTATTTCTAGATATTTTCACAAATTTATAGTGACATTTGAACTTGAAAACTGGTTTAGTTAAACTCAATCTACTGGCATATTTTAATTGGATTACATTGACTTTATGGATTAATTTCAGAAGTGGAATGACCATTTATTTGTCTTCTTTTACATATTTTTATATACTTTAGTAAAGTTTCAGAACTTGTCATACAAGAACAGTGTGTCTTGTAACTTATTCCTTCTCAGTCACTTATAGGAAACATCACTCATTACATCAGTGAAAATTATTTTTAATACCTCCTATGCTAATTAACATACTCTCTAGTGTAGATATCAATAAGCATAGTTCAAGGACACATTAACCAATTCTTAATCACCTGTTGCAAACACCATCCATTACACAAATGAAAAAATATTTTTAATATTGCTTATGTGAATTAACACTCCCTCTGGTATAGCTATCAATAAGAGTACTTTAAGTACCAAATAATCTATTAAAATGTTGATCCTTTTTAGGACAGTTGAAGTAAATAATTGCCTCCATAATGTGGATTAGGGATAATTTGCATTACACTCCCAAGTGGAAGCCAGCAACAACCGCCCTCCCCCAACCAACGAATGCTATACTGATGCAATTTAAAGTAAATTATCATGCACACCACAGAACAGCCTCAGCAAGTGTTGATTGCTAGGATATTCATCCTAATGTATGTATAATAATACATTATATTTAAGTGTCTAATAAGAATGGCTTGGTTTAAAAAAATCATTATATATTCTCAGGTTTCTGCATTGTAGCTCTTGTGAAGTTTGGGCTGGAGAGCTGTGGGAGACTGTACTGTGCATTGTAGAATGTCTAGCAGCACCCTAAATGCCAGTGGTACCTTACTTTCCCCAGCTGTGCCGGTCAAAAATGGCTCTAGACATTCCAAAACGTCCACTGAAGGCAAAATTACACCACATTAACCACAGGTCTATAGAATGGAATACTATACTACATACTATGAAGCTATTAAAAATATATTGTAAAAAATGTTCATGACCTAGAAAGATATTAAACAAAATTTTTAAAGATTTTATTTATTTATTTGACAGAGAAAGCATGAGCACAATCAGGGGGAGTGGCAGAGGGAGAGGGAGAAGCAGGCTCCCCGCTGAGCAGGGAGGCCTATGTGGGGCTTCACATGGGGCTCCAACCCAGGACCCTGGAATCATGACCTGAGCCGAAAGCAGATGCTTAACTGACTGAACCACCCAGGCACCTCTTTAAATGTTTTTAATTAAAAAATCATAATATGAGATAAAAGGTAAGTATGATCCTGATTTGTAAAATTTAAAAAATGGAGATAGGCATTGAAATATAATGAAGGTAATCTTTTATGTGTGTGCTCACTCTGACCAAATGTTGAGCTCTCATGTATTTTATCTACTTAATTCTCAGAATAACCTATGAGGTTGGTACTATTATTAACCTTTTTTAACAAATAAAGAAATTAAAGCTCATGGATATTAAGAAACTTGGAAATACTATAATATTAATAGCAGTTGTGTCCAAGTAGTGAAACTGAGTGGTATTTATCTCTTTATATTTTTCAAGCTTTCCTCAATAAACATTACCTTTTATCTGAAAACTTTAAAAAGACCTACAGCATCATAAATCTTTCTCTTAAAGAACACAATTTACTAAGTGCTTTCTGATTGCTTCCATCTAATACCTATATTCTTAGCCTTTTTCCTATGCCTTAAATTTAAAAAAAAATTTCCTTTTTTCTTGAGATATAATTGACATATAACGTTATGTTAGTTTCACATATACAAGGTGATTCAATATTTGTATATATTACAAAATGATCACCATAAGTCTAGTTAACATTTGTTACCATACAGAGTTAGTTTTTTTTCCTGTGATGAGAACTTTTAAGATCTACTCTCTTAGCAACTTTCAAATACGCAGTACAGTATCATGAACTATAGGTACCATGCTGTGCGCCTTCACTTATTTCTGAGTAACATTTTCTTCCTAATTATTTGATTACTAAAAGCTGTAATGAAGAATCTTTCCCATTTTTCTACTCAGATGCATATTTAGTGTTTCAGCTTAACACTTGAATCACTATACTAAAACCTTGATGAACTTCCTTGAGAAACAATATACCCAGAAACCTAGAAACATTTTGTTAACCTAGAATTAACTAGAAAACTCTCAAAAATCCCTGAAGATCTTTTTAAAAAAAAGATTTAGTTGTTTTTATTTGAGAGAGAGAGAGAGAGAGAGAGAGAGAGTCTGTGAGCAGGGGGAGAGAGAGGGGGAGAGAGAGAGGGGAGAGTAGCAGGCTCCCCACCGAGCAGAGTCCGCCACAGGGCTTGATTTCAGGACCCTGAGAAAACCAAGAGTTGGATGCTTAACTGACTGAGCCACCCAGGTACCCCTGTTGAAGATCTTTTGAAAAGATATCACCCACTTTCCCCTCCTTGGCGAAGTATGCTAACAGGCCGAGCATCACAGATTTATCAGAGTGTCATCAGTGGAAGTGTGTCCAACTTCATCAGCTGCCTCTTTTGGAAGCAGGTGGGGGTGTCAGTAATGAATAGGTATCAGTGTTGAGCATAAACATCGCCAGAAGCTCACGTTATTTTTATGTATTTGTTTGATAAAAAATTACCAGGTGATATTTGACTTTAAGCTTCCAAGTCAAGTTTAAATTATGGAATGTTCAGTTCTACTTCTCAGTCCCCATTCCTACAACATGCTCACCAAGAAGATAGTTCTCAAAATAATCATCAAATAAACACACAGAGTTTTCACATGCATATTGGGTCTCTGCACAATATTCTCTTCATTAAATTTCTCCCTCCCTTCCTCCCTCCCTCCCTCCCTTCCTTCCTTCCTTCCTTCCTTTCCTTTCCTTTCTTTCTTTCCTCCCTCCCTCCCTCCCTCCTTCCTTTCTCTCTCTCTCTCTCTCTTTTTAAAGATTTTATTTATTTGTTTGACAGAGAGAGAGAGTGAGCACAAGCAGGGGGAGTGGCAGGCAGAAGGAGAGGGAGAAGTAGGGTCCTGGCGGAGCAAGGAGCAAGAAGCCCGAGGTGGGGCTCGACCCCAGGACCCTGGGATCATGACCCCAGCCGAAGGCAGAGGTTCAACTGACTGAGCCACCCAAGTGCCCCTCAATACCTTTTTCTTTGGAGTAAGTCTATAAGAAAACAAAAGTTAGGTCTAAATTCTAACCAAAGGTACTTCAAAATAGATATCCAGAGAAGGAAGAGCTAGATTCAATATTAGCCATTTCATTTCAATACGTTTGAGCAACCTTAGAACCAATGAGGTCTTCTCAGATTGGTTTCTGCTTCTAAAGTAAACCTTCAGCAGCAGCCAGGAAAGGGCTCTTCAATCTGGGAGGCTCAGGTTTTGTTCACTATGCCCCACTATGCCCAGAAAACTGCCCCCCCCCAGTTTTCTTTCCTCTGCCCCATGTCTGTATCTGGCTAGATGTGAGAAATTTGAAGGGAAGGAGAAGACAGCAGGGGAGGGAGGAAAACTGGCTCTGCATATTCAAGTGCATTGAAATGTAGCTTCTCTAGAAATACCAAAAGTCAAATCAAAAGGCTCAAGTGTGTGGGCTATTTACTTGTTCGAAATTATCTGCTAAAAGATGTTAGGTTAAAAATTAGCAAAGTGAACAACTGTTCAATTTATATTCAACCAGCATGCTTTACTAATTCATTTTACTTGTAAAATATTTTAATAATGCAAAACCATAAATTATTATGAATGGTATTTATATTTGCTCCTATGGCATTCATTTACCTAATGATTGTTTTGTATGCTCATATCTCACCCTTCACAAAACACCTAGAGAATGCTATTGCTATAAATTAGGTAGTCAATTAATTACAGGTATTACTATTTCAAAGTTCTTTGGGGAAAATAGTATTAAGGGTATAAAGGATAGAATCCTTAAAATTAATTTTTACTATTTGTACAATGACTTGGGGTGAAACAGTTTAAATATTCAGTTCTATTG
The DNA here is from genome assembly GCA_002007465.1 of Ailurus styani. Classification (NCBI taxonomy): domain Eukaryota; kingdom Metazoa; phylum Chordata; class Mammalia; order Carnivora; family Ailuridae; genus Ailurus; species Ailurus styani. The sequence goes on along the minus strand of LNAC01000029.1, from coordinate 2,939,020 downwards.
TCACATTAGGCTAGGAAGTAAGTCTCGTTCAACATCATGCAATTAACAGGTAGCTAGCTAAGCAGGGGCTCAAACCCATGTGTCTCCAAAATCAATTTTTCTAGTTATTATTGCCAGTGGTACCCAGGCTTTGTGGAAGAAGAATAAAAGGGTTGGAGTAGAGCTGTCAACATCAGAAGAAGAAAATAAGTCTGTTGAACAGACTCACACCAACGAAAGGAAAAAGATATCAGGGAGCTCTCTTAGACTTGAAACATGGCCTTAGGACTTTAGAGGTTAAAAGTCCAGCAGTCTAGAAAGAGTGGATATCTCTCTAATGTTAGGGAACTAGTTAACCAAATAACAACAATGGTGAAATATCAGATGTCAGCAGAATGAAGTGAGAAGTGAAGAAGATAGCCATGATTCTAATCATGGTCAGAGATGACGTAATGAGGAATTGTAGTAGCGGAAAGCTTTGAAAGGAGAGCTCGGGCTGGATGCAGAAGCAGTGGGTTGGAAGGAGCTCTGCAGCCAGAATTCCTGGTTCCAATCCCAGCTTTGGGCCCTGCCATATGTATAATCTAAGGCAAGTTATTTAACCATCCTAAGCCTCAGTTTTCCTCTCACTAAAACATAATAGGCTGGTTATAAGGGCTACTGAGAAATTAAATGATGTGCAGTACATGTGAAGAGCTTAGTATAATGCCTGGGACATAGTGAATGTTCAATATATGACAGTGAATGCTGAGAAAGATGAGCAGGAGGAAGGACGTTTTGATGAAAGATGATGTCGTAGGTAGTGGTACCATTAAGAAAACCTGAAAACTCATAAAGAGGACTTTGGTGATTCTGATGGCAGACGTCTAATAAAAGCAGTTAGTAATTATGGCTTTGGAATATAAAATGGTGAAAGTTTTTTTTTTCTTTTTTGGAGAGAGAATGAGAGAGAGCACAAGAGTAGGATGAGGGGCAGAGGGAGAAGCAGACTCCCCCTGAGCAGTCCCAATGCGGGACTCGATCCCAAGACTCCAGGATCATGACCTGAGCCAAAGGAAGTTGCTTAACTAACTGAGCCACCCAGATACCTTGAAAGTACGTTTTTAAGATTTTTTTTAAATTTTATTTATTCATTTGACACAGAGAGAGAGATTACAAGTAGGCAGCTCAGTGGGTTAAAGCCTCTGCCTTCGGCTCAGGTCATGATCTCAGGGTCCTGGGATCGAGGCCCGCATCAGGCTCCCTGCTCAGTGGGGAGCCTGCTTCCTCCTCTCTCTCTGCCTGCCTCTCTGCCTACTTGTAATCTCTCCCTCTCTGTCAAATAAATAAATAAAATCTTAAAAAAAAAAAAACAAAAAACATTGCCCTATTAACTTGGGGGAGGTAGCAGTATCTTTTATTTTTCTGGACAGCAGGGGGCTCCCAGGTACTAGGAAGCGGTAAGCAAGTCTCCTGTTTTCTGTACTTAGCTCAGTTAACTTTCTTACTGCTGGCAAAAGTAAGCTGGCCTCATCTGATGCCATGGTTAAAGAGAAGTTGTATAACTCTAGAATCATAAATGCATAACTTTCTCTATTAGGTACCTGACACCCACTGACCTTATAGAGTTGGATTGTATCTCAGCTATAGTTTAACATTCATCCATCCATCTATTCGTCCATCCATCCATCCATCTTCTCCACAACATTTATGGAATAGTGGGTTAAACCCCATGAATAAGACAAGATGCCTGTATCAGAAATTCACAGGTTAAAAGTGAAAACAGAGGAACAGAGTCTAGCATAAAACAGAGTAAGAGCTGGAGTTACAGATACTGCAGTAGGAACACACAAGAGGGAGGTTGTGCTCCTGCCTATAGGGAATTTGAGGACAACTGATCATAAGAGCTGGGTAACTACTGGATATTTACCCCAAAGATACAGATGTAGTGAAAAGAAGGGCCATATGTACCCCAATGTTCATAGCACCAATGGCCAAAATTGCCAAACTGTGGAAAGAGCAAAGATGCCCTTCACAGACGAATGGATAAAGAAGATGTGCTCCATATATACAATGGAATATTACTCAGCCATCAGAAAGGATGACTATCCAACTTTTGTATCAACATGGACGGGTCTGGAGGAGATTATGCTGAGTGAAATAAGTCAAGCAGAGAAAGTCAATTATCACATGGTTTCACTTGTGGAACATAAGGAACAACATGGAGGACTCTAGGAGAAGAAAAGAAAAGTGAATTGGGGTAAATCAGAAGGGGAGATGAAGCATGAAAGACTGTGGACTCTGAGAAACAAACTGAGGGTTATGGAGGGGAGGGGGGATGGCTGAGCCTGGTGGTGGGTATAAGGAGGGCACGTATTGCATGGAGCACTGGGTGTGGTGCATAAACAATGACTCTTGGATCACTGAAAAAATAAATAACATAAAATAATAAAATAAAATAAAATAAAAAAGAAAAGAAATTTGTCCAAACTCATCAAAAACAAAACAAAACAAAACAAAAAAACAAAGAGCTGGGCGAGATGAGAAGGGCATTCTACACAGAGGAACAGTACAAGTGCAAAGGTGTGGAGGAATGAAAATGTGTGAGAAATGTTCCAGGAACAGCAAATGTAGTTTGTAGAAAAGGAACAAAATAAAGAGAAGTCAAGGTTCAAGTGAATAAAGAGCACATGTCTGAATATTTTAAGTTCCCTATGACCTTCACATCACTGTTTTGTAGAGAGCTAGGGTTACAGAGCTATGGTTCACTTAATTCTGTATGAATTCAATGATTCTATAATTCCAGATGGGATATTTCTCAGTGTATTTTTCACTTATGAATTATTTTCTTCCTCATTCAAAGAGTCATGTCTCAGAAGTCACCTTTCTCTAATTGTGATGTCACATTTTTAAATTTTTGTATTTAATATTTTTTCTGTAACTAAAAAAAGTAAATTTTTTAAAAGATTTTATTTATTTATTTGAGAGAGAGAGTGAGAGAGAGAGAGAGACAGAAACGGTGACAGAGAGCATGAGTGGGAAGGAGAGGGGGAAAAAGGAACCCCACTGAGTAGGGAGCCTGACACGGGGCTCAAGATCACAGGTCCCTGGCGTCATGACCTGAGCTGAAGGCAGACGCTTAACTGACTGAGCCACCCAGGTGCCTCCCCAAAAAGGAAATTTTTTAAAAGGGGGTATCTATATAGTCTTACTCTAACCTAAAATAGCAAACAAGTAGTATCTGCTCTTGGTACACACACACCTTTCATTCTCTTTGTTCACAGTTAGCACTTACCTGTCCTAAGCAATGTGAGTATACCTGTGGCCAGAGAAATTAATGTCATCTAAGAAAACTTCAGTCTAATCTGTGAAAACTTTAGTCTAATAATTAGATGAATTTAAAGCAACAGAGCTGCTGTTGTTTTTGCTTTATTAGTGGAGTAGTTTTAGGCATGTATGTTAATTTTGAGGATTGCTATTTTTCAAGACTGGGAAATTCATTTGTTCTACACTGAGTGTGGATTTGAAGGGATGGAAAGAAATAAAACATTAGTAAGGACAACCTAATTAATAATGATGAATTTTTAAAAAGCAATAGTGAAAAGAAAAGTGTTCCCACTAGCATCTAGAGCACTGTGCCTGTCAGATAATAAGTGCTCCAAAAATACTTGAATAAATGAATGCTGAATGAATGAATGTTGATTCTCTGCTCCTTAATGTCCACAAACATGAGGGTCAGTGTGATTGGGGACCCATGACTTTAGATGTTAGGCTGCTTCAGTGTTGCATAGAAACCAAGCCTCTGCTTGATAGCCCTGGCGTTTTTTCAAAATAACAAACTGGAGGTTGAAGTACAACTTGTTTCTTCTTATCTTCAGACCATTTAAAATTTCAGGCTCTTTTTCTCTGTTATATGCATCACCATTTTTTAGGTCTTTTTTTATTCTGTCTTTGCCAGAAGTAGTCAGTGTGGTTAAGGCTCTGTTAAGTCTTTCTTTGACAGAGGGATTCCATAAAAAGCAATACAGGTGTGTTAAGTCAAGTTTAAGAAGAAATGCCCTTCCTTTCTCCATTCAATAGGGGGAAAAGAGTGACTATTAGAATTCTTTTAGAGGTTCTGATTCTCTTTCTGATCAGCTCAGTATGGTCAGATGGAAGTGGTCTTCTGGGTAGAAGAAATGGCCTTTTTCTGCCTGATGGAGAAATGGAGAACGCTTATGTGTTCCCAATAAAACCTACTTGGTTCTATTGATATAAGAGCATTGCTAGATAAGTTGTAGCTAAATGTTACTTTGTTTTTCCTACTAGAAACTTAATGTTATATTTTTTAACATTTAATATTAATGTTTAATTTTAAATTAATGTGTAGTGTTATATTGATGAAAAGGAATTTTTTTGGTTAAAATCTTATGTTCAGGGTTGTAAAATTTGGTTATTACTTCTCAATCAGGATAGAGTCTATAAAGAATATAATAAAAAATGAAGAGATTATGTTTTCCTCTCTATTCAGAGCTTTATGAAGAGAATCTCAGGTCTTGGGGTTCACCAACTACTTTTGATAAACAGGAAAGGAGCATTATGAAAATGTTCTTGGGCAGACAGACTTATACAGTATATGTGGTATTCTTTAAAAAATAAACTCAAATAAATACTGTGGGTGTCTGTATTTGGATTAAACAATGGAGCTTGGCGTTATGTAGCTGGAGGTTCCTACTGGCTTCCTGTATTTACTAATAATCCACAAGGGATGCATTTACATACATTTCCTACCAAGCCCACAGCACTTCGTATGAGTTTTCCATGTCAGGTAAACCTCTCCTGTTGTTTATATCATTGTCTATGCCAAAGACAAGTGATTCAATGGAAAGTAGGTCTTGCAGCATGTAGCTGCCAAGTTTCTGGAATACACCTATTTAAAATATGTAAATTTGGGACCCATTCAAGAAGCAAGAAAAAAAATACAGGATAATGAATAGCTTAAAGATTTAGATTTTATGTCTACATATAATATTTAAACTCCAAAGAGAAGTGACAGTCAGTGAAATGTCAGAACAATGAATCTGAACTTTTAGACTATTTTGATGCAGTACACTGATATGTTTAGGCTACTACAAAAACATTTGTGACAAGCTACCTCCTCTAACACTATTTACTCTGATTTTCCCTGTGCCTTATTTTTTCCATCTGTAAAATGTTGTTAATATTGGTACTTAAGTCACAGGGCTGGTGTGAATATTGAAAGTAAAGCACTTGGAATTGTAGCTTGTATGAAGTAAGTGCCATGTATCGTAACAGTTGTCAACTATTGTCTCTGTGAAGTTAAAAAAAAATAGTTTATATGTAGAATGATGGAAATACAGGCACAAAGAGAAGGTGACTGGTGTTGAGAGTCCAGAAGAGTTTTTGTAAGGGAGTTGAGATGGCCAAAATTGAGTGAGTGGAGCAATACTGAAAGACAGCTGAGGTTGGGAATCATGTATTTGTGATGAACGTGGGCACATGGCAGCACGTGACTGCTTAGGAACAGGAGTGAAGACAGTGGACAAATAGATAAAATTAGGGTTGGGATTGACTAGGTAGGGTTGGCAGAAGGCCAGAAGTATAGAACAATAGATGGTGCTGATACGAGTTAGAAGACAAAACTTGCCATGGGGTACTGGCTAGGAAAGGAGAAATATGAAGGTGGGAGATGACTTCAAAAATTGATTTCTCTCGAATTAAGAGGTAGGGTAAATTATGGATAGAAAGAAGGATATGTACTGAGTAAATTTTCATAATTCAGGCTTTTCTGATATCATTCAGAGTGATAATGAATTCCTAGCTGGTTCATGTGAGTAGATTGTTGAAGTGAAACAAATGCTGGGGACGAGCGTCAGGGAAATAGGGAAAATCAATGATTCCACTCAGTTTAATTAAATTGGCAACTAATGGCCACCTCGTATATGCCAGTGAATGTGTCCTGTGTTCTTGTGAACAAAATAAACACACTTCTTCACCTCAATTTACTTACCATTTGGCAGACAGGAGGATAGACTGGTGAATGAAATATGAAGTGGAATTTACAATTACTCAAGGGCACTACAAACAGACAAGAAAATGTCAGAAGGCCAAGAGCAAAAGTCTGTAACGAATGTGGAGGAATGGCCTAAAAGCCAGTGCATAACAGTGACAAAGAAGATGGTATAATGATATCTTCAAAAAGAGCTTGATGAACTCAGATTGTAGAACACTGGATGTAATACTGTGAGTTGTTAACATGTCTACTTTCATCACTAGACTCTGAAATCCTTTAGGGCAGGGACTAGATCCATACATTTTTATATCCCCTTTGAAGTCTTGGCACACTGTAGCACCTAAATCAGCATTTGAATTATCACACAAATTTTTTTTTGATACCTAGATATACTATAGTTGACCCTTGAACAACATGAGTGTTAGGGGTACAAATGCCCTGCACAGTTGAAAATCTGCATATAACTTTTGACTCCCTCCCGTAAAACTACTATTAGTCTATTGTTGACCAGAAGCCTTACTGATAACATAGTCAACTAACACATATTTTATATGTTTTATATATTATAGACTGTATTCTTACAATAAAATAAGCTAGAGAAAAAATGTTATTGAGAAAATCATGGGATTTTCAGTGGCTCAGTCTGTTAGGTGTCTGCCTTTGGCTCAGGTCATGATTATAGGGTGCCTGGATCGACCCCCACATAGCTTCCTGCTCAGTGGGAGTCTGCTTCTCCCTCTCCTTCTGCCCCTTCCCCTGTTTGTGCTGTCTCTCTCTCTCTCTCTCAAATAAATAAATATTATCTTTAAAAAAAGAAAATCATAATGAAGAGAAAATACATTTACAGTACAGTATTGTATTTATTGAAAAAAGTCTCCATATAACCATACAGTTCAAACCCATGTTGTTCAAGGGTCAAGTGTATATTAGTTATCTGTTTCCATGTAACCAATTACCTTAAAACTTAGAAGCTTAGGTGATGTAAGCAAGATGTCAACTAGAAGATTGTCCTTGTCCCCGCAAAAACAATAAAACCATCAATGGGTGGAATACCTTTATAAGAGTTCTGAAGTCCAAATAAGAGGTTATATAGCACCCTAGTGGAAGACAGAAATAAGAAAAGATGCATTTAAAAGGGTAAGAACAGTTTCACTTTTTTCCATATCACACTTTTCTCAAGCCAGCACAGCGTAACACCAAGTGAGATTCCCTCACCATGAATTCTCCCGTGGGAGATAAAAAGGATAAAGTGAGTGTTCAACTTCTCTACCATTTTAGAGCACTACCTGAGTACTGTACTTCTGTCACACCTCACCCAGAACATGGAGGGAATTGGAATGGCAAGGTTGAATTGGAGTTACCTAAGAATAAAAATAAAGGGCGGAGGCTCTTAACAACTGATGCAGAGATATCAGCAGCTAGTCTGTGGCCCCTGGAAGTTTGTTCAACTTTCAACCTTGCCAACTGGCCCATTTAGAATCTCTGGCTAGGCTGATTGGTAAAGGGCTTTTCCTGCCACAGCCAGTCAGTAAAGACTCGAAGAAACCACTCCTTTATATGTGCAAACACCAATACAAGGCTACAAGTATCATAAACAGAGAAACATGACACCACCAAAGAAATAAAATAGAGTTCCAGTAAACAACCCTCAAGAGATAGAGATCTATAAACTATCTGACAAAGAATTCAAAATAAATTCTTAAAGAAACTCAGTAAGTTACAAGAGAAAACAGGTAAGTGAAAATAGGAAAGCAATCCATGAACAAAATGAGAAGTTTAGCAAAGATATAGACACCATAAAAAAAAAAACAAACAGAAATTCTGTAGCTGAAGAATACAATGATTGAACTGAAAAAATGCAATAGAGATCTCCTGTGGCAGACTGGATCAATCAGAAGAAAGAAACAGCAAACTCAAAACAAGTAATTTGAAATTATCTAGTCAGAAGAAAAAAAAAGAAAAAAGAATAAAAAAGAGTAAAGAAACCCTATGAAACTTACAGGACAATACCAAAAGCCTCAAAATACCCATTATGGGATTCCCAGAAGGTGAAAAGAAAAGGAGAGAACGCTTATTTTAAAAAAATAATAATAATGGTTGAAGACCACAAAATCTGAGAAGGGAAACAGTCATTTGTATTCATGAAACACAAAAGTTCCCAATAGGCTGAATCTAACGAGGTCTACAATGATAAACATTTAGAGCAAAAGCTGTCAGAAACTGAAGACAAAGAGAAAAATTTGAAAGTAGCTAGGGGAAAATTACTAGTCACATACAAGGGAATCCTTATAAGACTATAAACAGATTTCTCAGTAGAAACCTTGTGGGCCAGGAAAGAATGAGGTGATATAGTCAAAGTGCTGAAAGAAACTAACTGCTATACACAACAAAACTCTCTTCTAAAAATGAAGGAGTGATAAAACTTTCCTAGGCAAACAAAATCTGAGGAGGTTCATCATCACAAGACCTGCCTTACAAGAAGTGATAAAGGGAGTTCCTCAAGTTGAAACAAGGATGTTACAGGACAACATGAAAGCTTATGAAATATAAATCTTCCTGGTAAAGGTAAATATATACAAAAATACAGAATAATGTAATAGTGTAATAGTGGCATGTAAATCACTTTCAACACTAGTATAAAAGTTGAGAATATCTATAAGCATAAACAATTTGTTAATAGACACGCAATACAAAAATAATAAATTATGACATTGATAACATTAAGTATGTGTGTGAGAAGTAAAGCTGTACTATTTTATGTATATAATTAGAGTTGTTATCAGCTTAAAATAGACTGTTGTAACAACCAGAAGTTTTATGCAAGTCTTTGATAACCACAAAGAGAAAACTTATATAGACACAAGATAAAGAGGAAAAAAATCAAAGTATATCACAACAAAAATAATCATAAAGGAAGACAGCAAAAAGGGAAGAGAACAAAAGAACTACAAAACAAACAAAAAACAATGAACAAAATATCAATAGTAAGTCCTTACCAATCAATAATTACTTTATATATAAATGGATTAAACTCACCAATCAAAAGATATAGAATGGATGAATGCATAGAAAAACAAGATCCAAATTATATGCAGTATGGGAGAGATTCACTCTAGATTTAAGGACACATATACACTGAAAGTAAAGGGGTAAAAAAAGATATTTCATGCAAATGATAAGCAAAATAGGGCAGGAATGACTATATTTATATCAAATAGACTCTAAGTCAAAACCTGTTACAAATGACAAAGAGGTCATCACTCTATGATAAAAGGGTAAATTCAAGAGGAAGATGTAACACTTATAGATTATGTATAGATCCGATATCAGAGCATCTAAATACTTAAAGCAAACACTGACAGATCTGAAGGGAGAAACAGACAGGAATATAATAACAGCAACAGAACTGAACAGCACAATAGGCCAAATGGACCTAACAGACATACATGAAGCATTCTAAACATATCTTCTCAAACTCACATGGAACATTCTTTAGATCACATACTAGGTTATAAAACAAGACAACAAATTTAAGAATATTGAAATCATTTTAGGTCTCTTTTATGACCACAATGGAATGAAATTAGAAATATAAAAAAATAGGAAAATGGAAAAACAAACACATAGAAATTAACACACTCTTGAATAGACAATGGGTCAAAGAAGAAATCAAAAGGGAAGTTAGAAAATATCTCAAAAATGAAAAAGATGATATAGCATATAAAAATTTAGGGAATGAAGAAAAAGAAGTTTTAAGAGGGAATTTGATAGTGATAGATGCCTATGTTAAAAAAGAAAAAGGTTGAAATAATTTAAATTTTTACCATGAGGAAGTAGAAAAAAGAACAAATCAAGCCCAAGTTTGACAGAAAGAAGGAAATAAGAAGAATTAGAGCAGAAAAATGAAAGAGAACAGAAAATAGAAAAAAAAATCAACAAAACTAACATTTGCTTTCTTTAAAAGATAAATTCAACAGGGGCATTTGGGTGGCTCAGTTGGTTTAGTGTCTGACTCTTGACTTCAGCTCAGGTCATGATTTCATGGTTGTTAGATCCAGCCCAGTGTTGGGCTCTCCACTCGGTGGGGAATCTTCTTCTCTCCCACTCTCTCCCTCTGCCCCTTTCCTGCTCACACAAATACTCTCTCTCTAAAATAAATAAATAAATCTTTTTAAAAAACGATAAATTCAACAAACCCTTAGCAAAACAAACCCTAAGAAAAAATGAGAGAACACTGAAATAAATTTATCAGAAATGGAGGAAGAAACATCACAACTAATACCACAGAAATAAAAAAGATCATAAGCAACTATTATGAACAGTTACATGCCAACAAGCTGGACAACCTAGAAGAAATAGATAAATTCCTAGAAACATATAACCTACCAAGACTGAATCAAAACAAAATAGAAACCCAAAAAAGACCAATAATAAATATGGAGGTTGAATTAGTAATCAAAAACCTACCAAGAAAGAAAAGCACAGATCATATGGCTTTACAGGTGAATTCCACTAAATGTTTAAAGAAGAATTAATAGCAATTCTTCTTAAGCTCTTACAAAATACAGAAGAAAAGGGAACACTTCAAAACTCATTTATGAGGTCAGATTCACCCTGATGTCAAACCCAGACAAAGATACCACATGAAAAGAAAATTATAGGCCAGTATCTCTAATGAACCTGGATATAAAAATCTGCAACAAAATATTAGCAAGGTGAAATAAATAGCATACTAAAAGGATTATATACCATGCCAAGTAGATTTATCCCTGGGAAGCAAGGATGGTTCAATATATGCAAATCGATCAATATGATATATTACATTGATAGATTGCAGGATAAAAATCACATGATCATTTTAATAGATACAGAAAAAGCATGGCAAAATTTAAAACCTTTCCATGATAAAAGTTCTCAACAAATCAGGTATAGAAGGACCTTCCCTAAACATAATAAAGGCCATATATAAAAGCCCAAAGAAAATTATCCAAATTGGAAAGGAAGAAGTAAAATTATCTGTTTGCACAAGGTGTGATTTTATATAAAGAAACCTAAGGACTCCACAAACACATACAAAACTACTCAAATTAATAAATGAATTAAGCAAAGTTTCAGGATACAAAATCGACATACAAAGATCAGTTGAGTTTCTACACAGTAACAATGTACTATCTGAAAGAGAAATTTGAAAGACAGTCTCATTTACAATAGCATCAAAAATCTAAAAAAAAAAAAACCTTAGGAATAGCTTAAGCAAGGAGGTGAAATATCTGTATACTGAAAAGTATAAAACACCAATGAAAGTATTAAAGCACACAGAAATAAAGGGATATTCTTCATTTATGGATGGGAAGAATTAGTATGTTAAAAATGTCCATACCATCTAAGATGATCTATAGACTCAATGTGATCTTTATCAAAATCCCCCAAGGGGACCCATAACTATATGGTCAATTAATCTTCAACAAAGAAGGAAAGACTATTTAATGGGAAAAAGATAGTCTCTTCAATGAATGGTGTTGGGAAAACTGGAAAATAACAGGCAAAATAATGAAACTGGACCACTCTCTTATACCATACACAAAAATAAATTGAAAATAGATTAAAGAACTAAATGTGAGACTTGAAATCATAAAAATCCTAGAGGAAAACACAGGCAGTAACGTCTTTGACATTGGCCATAGCAACTTCTCTTTAGATATGTCTCTGGAGGCAAGGGAAACAAAAGCTGAAATGAACTATTGGGACTTCATCAAAATAAAAAGCTTCTGCACAGCAAAGGAAACAATCAACAAAACTAAAAAGGCAGCCTATAGAATGAAAGAAGATATTTGCAAATGACATATCTGATTAAGGGTTAGTATCCAAAATATATAAAGAACTTACAAAACACCCCCAAAATGAACAATCCAACTAAAAAATAGGCAGAAGACATGAATAGGTATTTTACCAAAGAAGACATACAGATGGCCAACTGACACATGAAAAGATGCTCAACATCTTTGGAGAAAAGGGAACCCTCCTACACTATTGGTGGGAATGCAAACTGGTGCAGCGACTCTGGTAAACAGTATGGAGGTTCCTTAAAAAGTTAAACGTAGAACTTCTTATGACACAGCAATTGCACTACTAGGTATTTACTGAAAGAATACAGAAATGTTAATTCAAAGGGATACATGCACCCTAATGTTTATATTATATTATCTACAACAGATAAATTGTGGAAAGAGCCCAAATGTCCATCAACTGATGAACGGATAAAGAAGATATGGTATATGTATATATAATGGAATATTATTCAGCTATGAAAAAGAATGAAATCTTGCTATTTGCAATGACATGGATGGAGCTACAGTAATAGCTAGGTGAAATAAGTCAGTCAGAGAAAGACAAATACCCTATGATTTCATTCATATGTGGAATTTAAGAAATGAGAGAGGGAAAAAAATAGAGGGAGGCAAAACAAGACTCTCAACTATAGAGAACAAACTGATGAATTTAAGAAACAACAACCAAAAAAAAAAAAAAGGGAGAAAACAGAAAGACAAAGCAAGAAATGGACTCTTACTATAGAGAACAAACTGATGGTCACCAGAGGGAAAGGGGATGGGGGAGAGGTTAAATAGGCGATGGGGATTAAGAAGTACACTTAATGGGGATTAGATGAGCACAGGGTGTTGTATGGAAGTGTTGAATTACTATATTTTACACCTGAAACTAATATTACACTATGTTAGCTAATTGAAATTTAAATAAAAACTTAATAAAACACAAAAAACCCCCCAAATTCCAATAGTATTTCTTAGAAGAAAAAAATTTCTAATGTTCATATGAAATCACAGAAGACCCAAAATACTCAAAGCAATTTTAAGCAAGAACAACAAAACTGGAGGCATCATATTTTCTGATATTGAAAAGTTACAGTGATCAAAACAGTATGGCGCTGGCATAAAAAGAGACATATAGATTGATGGAACAGATAGAAAGCTTAGATAGAAATAGACATGTATATAATTATCAAGTTGTCTTCAACAAGAGTGCCAACAATACATAATGGAGAAAGGATAATGTCTTTAATAAATGGTTTTGGGAAAACTGGATAATCACATATGAAAGAATAAAACTAGACCCTTATACCATACATAAGAACTAATCCAAATAAATTAAAAACTTAAGTGTTAGGCCTGAAACCACAAACTCATAGAAGAAAACATAGGGCAAAACCTTTTTGACATTGGTCTTGGCAATGATTTCATGGATATTACACCAGAAACATTGACAAGAAAACCAAAAACAGACGAGGGGATTACATCGAAGTGAAAAGCTTCTACAGAGCAAAGAAAACAATCAACAGTATGTAAAAGTTGTATGTAAAAACCTATGGAATCAGAGAAAATATTTGCAAACTATACATCTGACAGAGGATTAATATTGAAAAAAAATAAGGAACTTACAAATCAATAGCGAAAACACAAACAGCTTAATTAAAAAATAAACAGAGGAACTGAATAGACATTTCTTCAAAGATACCATTCAAATGACCAAGTATATGAAAAGGTGCTCAACATCACCAATCATCAGAGAAATGCAAACCAAAACCCCAATGAGACATCACCTCACACCTGTTAGGATGGCTATTATTTAAACAAAACAAAACCAAGATAACAAGTGTTGGCAAGAATGTTGAGAAAAGGGAACCCTTGGACTATTGGTGGGTATGTAAATTGTTAAAGTCATTATGGAAAAACAGTATGGAGGTTCCTCAAAAAATTAAAAATAGAAGTACCATGTGATCCAGCAATCCCACTTCTGGGTATATATGCAAAGGCATTTAAAACAGGATCTCAAAGTGATATATGCACTCCCATGTTCACTGCAGCATATTTGATAATAGCTAAAACATGGAAGCAACCTTTATGTCCATTAATAGATAGATAAAGAAAATGTAATACACACACACACCCACACACACACTCACTCACTCATATTCACTGGAATATTCTTCAGCTGTAAGAAGAAAATCCTGCTGTCTGTGACAAGATAGATGAACCTAGAGAACAGCACGCTAAGTGAAATAAATCACAAACAGTAGAACATAGTGGACATAATCTCACTTATATGAGGAATCAAAAATAGTCAAATTCATAAAAACAGAGAGTAGAATGGTGGTTTTATGGGGCTGGAGGAGGGGGCAATGAGGAGGTATTAATCAAAGATACAAAGTTTCAGTTATATAAGACGAGTAAGTCTTTAAGATCTACTGTACAGCATACAGTCTATAGTCAAGCATCTTGTATGATACACTTAAAATTTTGCTAAAAGAGTAGATCTTATGTCAAGGGTTTTTATCACAAATAATAATAACAATAACAAATAAAGAGGAAATGAGTAAATTTTGGGAGGTCATGGATATGTTTATGGCATAGATTGTGGTGAAGGTCTCATGAGTATATACTTAAGTCCAAACTCATCAAGTTGTACACATTAAATATGTTCAGGTTTTAAACATTTTTTTTTAAGATTTTATTTCTTTATTTGACACAGAGAGAGAGAGAGATCACAAGTAGGCAGAGAGGCAGAGAGAGAGGAGGAAGCAGGCTCCCTGCCGAGCAGAGAGCCCGATGCGGGCCTCGATCCCAGGACCCTGAGATCATGACCTGAACCGAAAGCAGAGGCTTTAATCCACTGAGCCACCCAGGCGCCCTAAATATGTTCAGGTTTTGCATGTCAATCACATCTCAATAAAATTTTTTAATAAAAAAGTTAAAATAAACATTTCAAACTTAATATTATTTAATACTTAATATTCAAACTTAATATTATTTATTTATTTTTATTATTTATTAAATTAATATTTATTATCTGAAAATTTCTGTGTTCAGGAATCTAGTAGTCTCTCTTAAGGATGCAATCAAGGTATTGGGTGGGGCTGCACTGTCATCCAAAGGCTTGACTGAGGGAGGATTCTCATTCAAGCTCATTTACATGGTTGTGCCAAGATTCAGTTCCATATGACTGCTCCCTTAAGGGCTTCAGTTCCTCAGTGATTGCTGGCAGGGGCCTCCCACTATTCTTTGCTACATGGGCCTCCTCACTGGTCAGTTCACTGCACAACAGCTGGCTTTCTTCAGAAGAAGCAAGCAAGAAAAGAGTGAACAAGATGAAATTCATTCTTTTCATAACATAATCTTAGAAATGACATCCCATTCCAAGGGACCATTTTAAAGGCTGCCTACTTTAAAGACTAGAATGGTTTCTGGCCATTACCACCATTTCAATTGAAAGTGCATCATCAGTCACAAAAGGAATGCATTTGTTAACATACTTCCTTGCTTGGGTGTTCTCTGAACAGTGCATTGCACTAAATACAGTTCAACAAATACATGCTGATTGGATATTTTGATTTTCACTGAAAAGAAAGTTAAATCTTGAAAGAAGGTAGCAAGTTTTCCAGCAGATATTGCTTCTTGATACTTATAACTGTTCTTAAAATTGACATTGCCAAAGAAAACAGTTACCTTGTGTATCTTATGCTAAAATATAAATACATTTATTAAAGCTGTTTGGACAAATTTGACATTTATTCTACATCTCAAAAGTCTTGAATGTCACAGTACATAAAAGGCCCTACAGAAAAGTGCCATAAGTTTTCTAGTTTCTATGCTTTTTGCTGTCATGTTTAGTTAAATCTTAAACGAAGGCTGTAATTGAAATGTCTTCAAGATCCAGAGCACAAAGACGAGATGAACAGTCAAAGCTATATTAAAAGAAACATATCCCTTTTATACTCATTGTAGAAATGAAGTTGAGATATTCTCCTCAGACTATAAACTGACAGTCTAATATTATACAGTATCCTGTATATGAGCTTTTATATATTATGTCAATAAAAGCCAGCTACTGTTATGCATATTTCATATATGACTTTCATAAATCATTTAAATACAACTAACAAAGGAGCAAAAGTAGTTAGACAGGCAGTAGACATTATTCGCACCTTACAACAAGTAGATTTTTCTCATTTGAGGCAGATAGGCTTCTACACCTCTTTAGCAATTATCCAGTAAAACTCCTATTTACCAGAACTCAGTCCTCTGGATGCTCACTTTTTTACACTTCAGAAAAGGAAATAAATCAAAAGGAGAATCTGATAACAGGGCTTTCAAGAAAACAAACACACCAGCCTCATTGAATTACTACATATGTTTTTTACCCAAACTATATACTCATGACAGGCCAGCTTCCTCTCTGCACGATGATACCTTTATTTCAGGACCCAGGGTGAAGGAATTGCCTGCCTTGGGACAGTGATGGGAAAGAAAAGGTGGATTGAGTGATAGTATCTAAAGATGACAGTGAGAAACCACATATGTCCTTTCTATTCACAGTTTACCAGCTTAAGCAGGTCATGGCCAAGCCTAAGGTCAGTAGAGTGATGAGATACAATCTTGCTACCACAACAGACAGAGAATATTTTCACAAAACACAACTCACCAGCACACTTAGAAGATGTGATGTGATTGAGATGACTAAACTGGTCCCATATGATCACTGACAATTTAAAATCATCATGAAACCCACTGCAACGGGCATTGTCCAGCTAGATTTCACTGTTGTAGCTCAGACCTGATTCAGTTTCCCTTGTAATCCTAGCACCAACTCTCCTGGATTTTTAGATTGTGTAATACTGTGATATTCACTGATACGATGTACAGAAATATGTCCTTAGGTTAAGAATCCCAATCACATCCCTTACGTGAGATGGAAGAATCACATTTATGAATGTTCTACTTGGCTCAGTGCACTCGGTGCTTTAGTTAATCTACTCAGCAACCAAGAGAGGAAGAAAAGACTATTCTCATTTTACTTGTGAACAAATCAACTCAGACAGTTACATAAAGTCACCGGCAGTCACTGGCAACATGTGAAACTGGGATCTGAAACCAGCATTTTGACTACAGAGTTCTGGAAAATTGAGCTAGAAAGATAATGACTAGAGTTTGGACATTCCACAACCAATAAGGAATTTTTGCCAGCCATTTGAGAGCCAGAAGACAAAACGACCACGTTCCCCCACAGACCTTTTAATGACTCAAGACAGTAAACTGTTCACTGAAAAATAAGTATTTGCTTTAAGGTTTATCAGGAAAATCTCTCTCTGAAGCCTAGAGAAGTCTTTCTTTCTTTTCACACAGAGCACTCAAGGACAGTCTGTTGCAGTGGGAACACACAGAGCCATTGCTCAAAAGAATAATTGTCAGTGGATGGTTGAAGAAGAAGGAAAGACTTGGAATCAGATCTAAGGTTCCCAGGGCACAGCTAAAGATCACATAAAATAACTGGAAATTAGGTTTCCTAGAGAAAGATGAATAGGCAGGAAAAAGGTAGAATGAGTTGCAACAAAGGTAAATATTAACGGGTGAATTTATATAGGGAGATTTAGAGAGACTGGGCTTTTGCATAAGGAGTTTCAGGCTTTTATCTGGCTGATGTTCTACATGAAATAGGAGTAGCTTCTGTGCATTCAAACTCCTTCTGGAGTCGAAAAGACTGAGAGAAGGTAGCCTTGTTAAATGTAGGGGTGGAAGCAGAACGACACTTGGGCTAGGCAAGATCTGGTCTAGGGAACTGGAATAAACAACATTTCAAGTTTTAACCCTCTTTAGTGGAGCTTTAAGAATTCTGCAACTGTATACTGCTTGATGTGCTCTAAGGGAAAGAGCATAATCCTTGCAGCCACATAGATCTGGAGTCAAATCCTACCTCAGCTGTTTCCCTGCCTACTACGTGACCTTAGGCAAGTCTCTTACTTTCTTTGAAATTCAAGTTCCCATCCGAAAACAAAACAAAACAAATGCAGAATTTCTGTGAAGATTAAATAAATTGTATATCTATGTCTACCTGTGCCATATCTGTGCCTATGCTGTATCTACGTCCACATAAATATATCTGTATTTGTATCTACGTCAAAATCTATCAAAGAGATGCTCTACAAACGTTAATTGCCTTCTCCCCCATTGAATCAATCAATTAACTAGTTTAACTAGTATTTACTAAGTGTTTGTTTTATGCCAGCATTGCACCAGTTTCTAGAGATGATGAAAAGGTGATGAAGATCCAGACACTGTCCTTAAGAAGAAAAAGGGAGAAAGGGACATAGAGACCATGTGATTCCAGATATGACATGGTTTCAGAAAGTTGGTGAGACTGCTGGTCTCGGGGACTGATAAATTGTATTTGGGGTTGATGTCATGCCCTGTCAATGAATCATGTGATCCACTTCATATAAGTGCATTGATAAAATATGCTACTTTGTTCTTTTTCTTTTCATTAGAAGATACTGTGCTCTTTTCAAGGAAGCCTGACTTACCATTTTGGAGTCACTGTGGAGAACTGCATTAGCCAACATGGCATTCCATGTTTGTTCTAGGTACTTGCCTGGTCAGCTCCTTCCTCCTTCTCTGTTACCCCTTCTTCCTTTCCCATTGCTCTGCTGCTTTCCTTCTCTTTCCCGTTCTTCTATTCATTCACTTAACGAAATTCTATGTAGTGCCTACTAAGTGCCAGACACCATTTTAGGCATTTGGAGATTATGTTCTATTAGGAGAAAATAAACAATAAAATAGGAAACAAATAAATACACGACAATTGGTATGTTAAGACATAAAAAGCAGGATAAAGACAAAGAGAATGACAGAAATGGAGGCATGTGTGTGCACTGGATCAGGGAGGCCTCTCTGATGAGGCAACATTTGAGCAGAGACCTGAACACAGGGAACTAGCCATCCACATATCTGGGAAAAGAGAATTCTAGCCAAAAGGAACCAATTCAAAAGCCCTGAGATGAGGACAGCATAGAGACAAGGTGGCTGGGGTAGCGTAAGGGGAGGAAAGGGAAGAAGGAGTTGAGATCAGAGAAATGGAGGAAATGCCATATGCAGTGAATTAGGAAGAAACTTGTAGGCTATAGCAAAACAAGGTAGGGAAGAAAAATAGGGGGATTATGCAGTAGGGATATCTGGTAGAACCCTATGCCAATAGTCTAGATAAAAGGGAGTGGGAAGATTAGTCTAGAATGGTAGGAATTGGATGTTCTTTGAATCTGGATATATCACAAGGTAGAGCGATGCTGATGAGTTGCATGTTGGGTGAAAGATGGAGAAGCAAACTGTGGGTGATTCCAAATTTTGTAGTCTGAGTAGCTGACAGAATGGAATTTCCATTCCATTAGGGTGGGTGGGACTGAAACAAGAATGTAACAAGGAATGTAGGGAATCAAGATTTAAGAACAAGAGCTATTAAGCTGAAAATCTGATTTAGAAGAGAGATTTGACCTAAAGATACAGTTTTGAGATGTCAGCATACCATATAGATAGTAATAAAAGCCATAGAACAAGACAAGGTATTCTAAATATTAAAAATTCAAGGTTGAGAGGAATCAGTAAGCAAGGCTTAGAAGGATGTTGGGAAAAAATTCCTTCAGAAACCACTGTCCTTCATTGCCTTTTATCTAGGATTTTACAGTCTGTTCTATCATACACTTTGTGTTTCTTGGTTGTTTCAGAATGGAAGATAAATCTAGTTCATGTTGCTCTATCTTTACAAGGCACAGGAGCTGTATCTTTGTTTCTAATGTACATCTCTTTTAGGAAGAATATATTTGGTTCCTGCTTTTGTTTAATCTAGTTGAACATCTCTACTTTTTAGTTGGAATACTTAATACATTAATATTTTGATATGATCTAATTTAGATCTACCATTTTACTAGTTATTTTATGTTTGTTCCCTTGGTGCTTTGATCCTCTGTACCCTCTTTCCTGCCTCACTTTGGATTAATGTTTTTAGAAGAACATTTTAGTTTACCTACTGGATTTTAAAAAATATACTTTATTTTCAGAGCAGTTTTAGCCTCGCAGAAAAATTAAGCTGGAAGTACAGACAGTTTCCAGTACCCCTGTCTCTCCCCACCTACATAAACACCCTACTGTCAACAATCTTACACCAGAGTGAAACATTTGTTACAACTAATGAACCTACATTGATATCATTGTCATCCAAAGTCCATGGTTTACATTAGGAGTTTTGTATTCTATGAGTTTTGACAAATGTATAAGGACATGCATCCCCCATTGAAGTAGACAAAATAGTTTCACTGCCCTAAAAATCCTGCCCTGCCTATCCGTCCCTCCCCCTAACTCCTGGCAACTACCAATCTTTCTCTGCCTCCATAATTCTGCCTTTTCCAAGATGTCATATAATTGGAATTATAACAGTATGTACCCTTTTTAGATTGGCTTCTTTCAGTTAGCAGTATGCATTTAAGGTTTCTTTATGTCTTCTCATGGCTTGATAACTCATATATTTTTAGCTGAATAATAAATATGCCATTACTTGGATGTACCACAGTTTATCCACCCCCCTACTAAAGGATGTCTTTGGCTCTTTCCAAATTTTGGCAATTATGAAGAATGCTGCCATAAACATTTGTATTCAGGTTTCTATGTGGACATGTGTTTAACTCGTTTATACAAATACCAAGGAGCATGACTGCTAGATCATTTGGTAAGGGTGCGCTTACTTTTTTTTTTTTTAAGATTTTATTTATTTATTTGACAGAGAGAGATTACAAGTAGGCAGAGAGGCAGGCAGAGAGAGAGGAGGAAGCAGGCTCCCTGCTGATCAGGCAGCCCGACATGGGTTTCTATCCCGGGACCCTAAGATCATGACCTGAGCCACCCAGGCGCCCTGGGTGTGCTTATTTTCGTAAGAAACTACCAAACTATCTTTCACAGTGACTGTGCCATTTTGCATTCCCAGCATCAATATATGAGAGTTCCTATGGTTCTACATCCTTGCCAGCATTTGGTTTTGTCAGTATTTTAGACTTTGGCCATTTTAATTGGTGTGTAATGATATTTCATTATTGTTTTAGCTTGCAATTCCTTAATGATATATGATGAGTATCTTTTCATATGCTCGTTTTCTGTGTATCTTTGGTGGGGTATCCAGATCTTTTACCCACTTCTTAATGGATTGCTTATTTTATTACTGTTGAGTTTTAAGAGTAATTTGTATATTTTGGATAACAGTGTTTTGTCAGATATGTTTTTTTGCAAGTACTTATTCCCAGTTTGTGGCTTGTCTTTTCACTTTCTTGACAGTGTATTTCACTGCAGAAGTTTTTAACTTTAATATAAAGTTCAGATTATTATTTCTTTTATGGATTGCATCTTTGGTATTATATTTAAAAAGTCATCACCATAACCAAAATCATCTAAATTTTCTTTTACCTTGGATCTCCTCAAAGTGTTATACTTTAGCAATTTACATTTAGGCCTGTGATCCATTTTGAATTAATTTTTGTGAAGGGTGTAAGTCTATGTCTAGGTTCATTCTTTTGGCATATGGATGTTCAGTTGTTCCAGCACTATTTATTGAAGACACTGCTTTTTCTCCATTATGTTGCCTTTGCTCTTTTGTCAAAGCCCAGTTGCCTATATTTATGTGGGTATATTTATGGACTATTTTGTCATGCTGATCTATATGTCCATTCTTTTGCCAATACCACCCTCTTGATTACTGTTGCTTTATATTTAAGTCTTACAGACAGGGAGTGTCAGTCTTCAAATTATGCTCTTCTCTTTAATATTATGTTGGCTATTCTGGGTAGTATTTTGAATTTATGTATAAACTTTAGAATCAGTTTGTTTATAACCACAAAATAATTTGCTGTTTGGGATTGTATTGACTCTATAGGTCAAGTTAGGAAGAACTGATACCTTGACAATACTGAGTATTCCTATCCATGAACATGGAATATCTCCCCATTTACTTAGCTAAGTTTTGATTTTTTTTCAGCAGTTTTCTAGTTTCCCTCACAGAGAGTTTGTATATATTTTGTTAGATTTATACTTAAGTATAATCTTTTTTGGTGCTAATGTAACTGGTAATGTGTACTTTACATTTCAAATTATACTTGTTCACTGCTGGTAAATAGGAAAGTGATTAACTTTTGTATATATTCAATTTGCATCCTGCAACCTTGTAACTGTGTCTTAGTTCCAGGAGGTTTTTTTGTTGATTTTTTTTTCAGATTTTTCTACATGGACACTAATTCTATAGGTTTTTTAGCTTTACCTTTTTGCACTACTTTTTAGTGATTGCACTAGGCTTTAAAATATATGCCTTTAATGTTTTACAGTGCACTTAGGGTGAATACCATATCACTTCACATAAAATATATAACTCCATTTATCCGCCAAACTCCTGGTAACCATCAGTTTGTTCTCTATAGTTAAGTCTGTTTTTTGGTTTGCCTCCCTCTCTCTCGTTTTCCCTTTGCTCATTTGCTTTATTTCTTAACTTCCACATATGAATGAAATCATACAGTATTTGTCTTTCTCTGACTGACTTATTTCGCTTAGCATAATACTCTCTAGCTCCCTCCATGTCATTGCAAATGGCAACATTTCATTCATTTTTTTAAAGATTTTATTTATTTATTTGACAGAGAGAGAGAGAGAGAGAGAGAGAGAGCGCACAAGCAGGGGGAATGGCAGAGGGAGAGGGAGAAGCAGGCTCCCCACTGAGCAGGTAGCCTGATGTGGAACTCAATCCTAGGGCTGTGAGATCATGACCAGAGCTGAAGGAAGACGCTTAACTGACTGAGCCACCCAGGTGTCCAAGATTTCATTCTTTTTTTATGGATGCATAATATTTCATTGTGTATATAGACAACATCTTCTTTATCCATTCATCAATCAAAGGACACTTGGACTGTGTCTATAATTTGGATGGCTGGCTGAGTTGGTAGAACATGTGACTCTTGATCTCAGGGTCAGGAGTCTGAGCCCCACATTGGGTATAGAGATTACTTTAAAGTCCTATGTTTTTTTAAAAAGAAGAATGAGAATCGTTTATACACACACACACACACACACACCCCTCTGGCATTTACAATTTCTTATAACCCTCATTACTTTCTAAACATCTAAGTTTTCCTCTCCTATCATTTTACTTCAGCCTATGGTGTTTTCCTCAGTATTTCTAGTTATGCAGATAGACTGGTAACAAATTTTAATTTTCTGTTATATCAACATGTTTATTTTGCTTTTGAAAGATATCTTTACTGGATTTAGAAATATCTGTTAAATCTTTCCTTTCTGAATGTAAAAAATATTGTCCTAATATCTTCTGGCCTTCAGTTTTTCTAATAGGAAATCAGTTATTTGAATCATTGTTTGCATGTAAGAAATATATTTTTCCTATGGAAGATTAAAAATATATCTGCAAAGTTTTTGAGATTCCATACTTCAAAATGTGGACCCTAATTCCCCTCCATTTGAATGTAATCCAGACTAAGACTTGATTCTAATAAACAATATGGTGGAAGGGAAGCTGTGTGACTTCCAAGAGTAGGTCAGCAAAATGTGGTCCAGAACACATATAAAGAGATTCTATCTGGATTTCTCTTGATCTGCCTCTCTGTCTCGTTCTAAGGGAGGGTGCGGATTACACTGTGCAGACACTCAAGCGGTTCTTGTAAAGGGTTCCCAAGGAGAGGAACTGAGGCTTCCTGCCTACCACCAACACCAATAGCCATCATGTGAGTGATAAACCTTCCAGAGAGATCCTCCAGTTGCAATCACATCCAGCTTCAGATGACCATAGTTTTGGTGACATCTGACTGCCATGTTATGAAAGTTCCAGTTCATAACCTTAGCTGTTCTCATATGCTTGCTCACAGAAAGTGTAAGAAATAATAAATATTTATTGTTGTTTTAAGCCAATAAACTTTGGGATAATTTGTTATAAAGCAATGGATAACTACATTTCCTAACTCAAATGTCTCTACATGTTATAGTCACTCTAATTCACCAATGCTTCAATTTACTTCTATTAAAAAAAAACAACAACATAAAATTCAAGATGCACCACAGCTGAAAAAAAATCAGTCTATGGGAGAAAATTATTAATTTTTGGTAACACCAGTCTATTTTACTTTTTTTAAGATTTTATTTATTTCACAGAGGGAGAGAGATCACAAGGAGGCAGAGAGACAGGCAGAGAGAGAGAGGGGGAAGCAGGCTCCCTGCTGAGCAGGGAGCCCGATGCGGGCCTGGATCCCAGGACCCTGAGATCATGACCTGAGCCGAAGGCAGAGGCTTTAACCCACTGAGCCACCCAGGCGCCCAACACCAGTCTATTTTAAAACACCATTTTGTCTTTCTGGTTTACCTTTGCAACCTGAGCATACTTGGTATATAATAAGATTAAATAAATATTGCTGAATGAATGAATTTACTTCTTCAGGATACAAGCTTTTGGAGGGCAAAAACTGTGTCTTATTCATCTTTTTTATCTACCTCACATGGTATAACACTTGACACTTAACAGGTCCCATTCACTGTTGAATTAAATCAAACTTAACTGGCATTCTTGTTGAAATAAATGATCTAGAAGCAGAAGTAAAAAATCATGGCAGAAGACTCATTTTAAACATTTATAATGCACATTGACTAGTGCTTATTTTGTAGTCCCTATCACCAAAACAAACCAAAACCCCCCCAGATTTATATACTTCGTCGGCTCTTTGTAGATTTTATGGATTTTTATAATTTTCACCAATAGAACCGATCTTCAAATGTTTCTAGAAAATCTTCATGAAACAATATATAATGATAGGCATTTGATTGTGTTTAGGTTGTAAACTATTATAAGGTGTTGAATTTGGCAAGTTAGCTGCAGAGGCCTGGTAATTTGAATTCTTATCTAGTCAAGTCTTCCACCATTTTAGTAGAGCTGAATTTTATGAGCATTGGGAGTTTGAACACTCACACAACATGTAAATTGAGCAACTACTTTCCCCCCCTCTTGAGGAGGTAGTGTATACCTAGGCGTGTCCCAGTGGTTTACAGCACAAACCAGACTTCATAGGTGCAAATCTTCACTACACTACTTAACTAGCGTTGTGATTTTTGCCATACAGTTTAAACTCTGCTTTAGTTGCCTCATCTGTAAAATGCAGAAATAGTACTTACCTCACAGGATTGTTGTGAAGATCAAACGGGTTAGTACAAGAAAAGGGCCAGGGTGCCTGGGTGGCTCAATCAGTTAAGTGACTGACTCTTGGTTTCAGCTCAGGTCATCTCAGGATTGTAGGATTGAGCCCCACATCAACAGGCTCTGTGCTCAGCGGGGAGGCTACTTCTCTCTTTCTCCCTCTGCCCCTTCCCCACCCTTGCTCTCCCTCCAGTCTCTCTCTCTCTAATGAATAAATCTTTTTAAAAAAGAAAGAAAGAGAAGTGCCTGGCACATAGTAAGCACTCAAGAAAAACGAGTCCTTATTGCCTTCAATGCTTACCATGGACCTAGAATGTTGCAGGGAACTTGCAGATCTTTACTAAACAAATGAGTAACTGAGATAAGAGTATTGGAGGTACATCTCTGCCACGTTTTGGAGGGGGTATGGGGATTGTATTCCTGAAAACATGAAAGTTTTGTTTGTTTATTCCTTTGTAGAAATTCTCCGTTCGATCAAAAAGATGTACACTGAATTGGGAATTATAAGACAACACACCCTGGGGTTAAGGGGATCTTTTATTTTTCATTTTAACCCCTTCGTAAACGCGAAAGTGGCAGAGAGGAGTCAAGTATAAAAAGGAGCACAGAGTTGCTGAATATCAGAATGCTTTCCGCACTGTTGGGCACTAGGCAAGACTATTTCTAGCTCAGAGACAAGCTTCCCCTACTTGACTGTGAGCAACACCTGTGGAGAGGTTAGAGCCTAATTAGACTTTAAATCCGCAACGCCTGGCACAGCGCCTCACCCAAAAGAAAGTCAGAAAGAAATATTTTGAAGGAATGGAGTATTAAATAATCAAGGCAACCGGCGTAGCCTTTGCGACAAGATATCCTACCTTTGGCATCAAACTTTCCATCTGTACCTCCACTTCCACCTACCTGGACAGACACAAGTCTTCCTCTTAGGGACACACTCCAAGGAGCAAGAAAAAGCGATCCCCTGGAAATCTGCCCTCGGGGTCACGGGGAGCACCTCCTTGGGTTGTCGCTAAAGATGGGAGGAAGGCCAGAGATGAGGCTGGGAGAAGTGGAGCGCCTTGTGAGAGGCTGAGCCCAGGGGCGTCCCACTTGGCAGGAGTCCCACGGGTTCTGTTGGTTACCCCCGTCCCCGCCCTCACCCGCTCCCAGGCTCGCCCTTGGAGACCCACGGTCAGCAATCCCTGCCTGGAGCGGGAGCCGGCGTCTCCGAGATGGGCCCCGAGGACTCCGACCGCCTTGGAGAGGCAACTTCCCCCGGACCCCACGGGGTCCCGGCCAGCGTCGGGCTGTGGCCCCCAGGCCCTGGTCCCGCGCGCGGCTCCCCCGCGGGCAGCAGGAGCGCGGACGGCCCGGAGGAGGCCCACGGCGCCAGCCGGCGGCTGGAAGACCTCAGGCGGCGGCAGGC
>LNAC01000029.1:2826521-2912369 GCA_002007465.1 Ailurus styani | reverse complement strand
GGGGGCGGAGGCCGAGGCGCGGCGGGAGGAGCCGAGCCCAGCGCGCGTCCGGAACGCCCTGGCCTGGCTGCGCGCCGAGCTGGTGAGCACGCGGCGGCGGCGGGCTCTCGGGGACGCCGTCGCCCTCCTCCACTCCCGGGGCTCCAGAGCCGCGTGGGCCGTTCGAGGACTTTCGAGGCCGCGGGGAGCTTTCCCCGGGGAGGAGGAGAGGGCGCACAGCTGGAGTGAGCAGGGCACCGGCCGTCGGTCTCCCGGGGCCACTGGCCGGCTCGCGTCCCGACGCGGTGCTTGCGCGCCTCCTTCCCAGCTGGGCGGGAAGGGGGCCCGCAGCACCCCGGGCGCTGACACCTGTCCGGGGCGGAGTCGACTCGGGACACACCCAAGACCCCCGTCACCAGCCCCTCCCCAACTTGTTCTGTATTTTCCTACCATATAGAAAGTTGCCTGTGGGGGTGGGCAGGAGGTGGAGAATTCCCAACAGATGAAGGTTCGAATTCCAGCGTTAACAATTACATGCTCTTCTAATTCCTCCTGGCCCTATGACTTTCGGAATGGTAATGAGCAACTTTGGGTTTCAGTTCACTCGTGTGTAAAAGAGAGATAATAATCTCATCGGATTGCTGTAAGGATTGTATGAGAATGTTATATAAAGAACCTAGAGCATAGGTACTGTTCAGTGGCTTTTATTATGAGGATAATTATTATTATCGACCTTGAAGACTGTAGCAAAACAAAACAAAAGTTTTTTCCAGAAAGGAGCCGGGGAATTCCACACATACACAGATGCTCTGTTCCTGGGCTATAGACCATGGTCAACATCTTGGTCAACCTTTTCACCATGGTGTATGACTGGTCACGACCACGAGGCAGAAGAGTGTGGAGGCTTTCTTTAACACCATGACTGCTAGAAGCAGCAGTTTCTGCCCACGTGTCATGCGTTAGGGTCGTCCTCGTGTAAGGGACAATGATGAACAGGTTCAGTTAATTTAGAGACGTTGCTATTCATGTCATTTATGCTATTATTTGTTGTTTGGATTGGTCTTTTTAATAGGATGCAGTCATTTCTAGGGTCCGTGAGTGAATTTCAGGAGTTCCATATACTTAAAATTGTATGTGAAATGGGGATGTGCATAAAGAACAACTGACCTGCTGGCGGTGGGGGCTGGTGTGGAGACGGTGCCAGGAAAGGAAGCTGGAAGAGCAGGGCAGGACCGTAGAGCACCTGCCACACGGGGGAGGATTGAAGCTGCCTGGGCCAGCGGCTTTCTGTGCTGGTGATCGTGTTGTTACTCTTCACTTGCTCTATGTTCCTTTGCTTTATTCTTTGCAAATTCTTCCTGTCAGAAAGGTGGTTCCACGTGCTGAAGAATGAAGACAAATGTGGCCGAGGAAAACTGAAAGGAAATTTTATCCAATGACTTTACTTTGTAAACCGGGGGAGGGGAGGACCAGTATTTGCTTTTTCGCTTATGGAACACCCTGGTTCATCCTGGGGTGGTTTCTGTTGATGAGTTGATGAGGCTTTTAGGCAGAGAACAGGGTCCTCATATATTAAACAAGACCCTGATTGAAGAAATTTGCAAATATTTAATTATTAGTTCTCAACTACAAAACAAAGATTATGTTGGATTAAGCTTTATTGGGCAGTCTTTTAGGTAAACTGCCCTAGAGATTCATTTTTTAATACATAAGGACCTTCATAAACCCCCACGGGACGAGGGTATAAATCAGCCTTGCTGTATAACAGATTTCACTCTAGAGTGAAAATTGTTAGATTATATAAGTACATATAACTGTACATGTGCCTCTGTGGTGTCATTAAGTGTTTCTGCTCGACAGGGAGACCATTTAAAATCCTAAAAACTTGAAATGACAAGTAATCAAGTAAATGGGTCCAGATCTTGAAAGCTCAGGTGGCCCTGGGCAGTTCTCCTGTAGCTCAGAAAGCTCATAAAGATAAATGATTTCATTGCAGATCACATGCCATTGCTTGAAAACAGCTTTCATGCACAGGAATTTTTCATGTGGACAGCTTTGTGCATCAGCTATTTTTGTTTTCGTTTCAAGGCCATTTCAAAAGCGATTTGTATATCTGGATTTTACCTTGTCTCATAGAAAGTCAGTTTTATAGCCAGGCCAAACAGTCAGAACGGAGAATCAGATGAGAAATACATCTTTCTTGATATCTTATTTTCCTTTCCCACAAAGTCCTTATTTTTCCTGTGCAGAGAGTGGTTTCATTTGATCCGTTATCTCAGGCTAATAAAAACCCTTATTCTTTTTCTAACTTTTAGCTGGAAATGCGTTTGCAAAACCACCAGCTGGCCAGAACTTTACTGGATTTAAACATGAAAATGCAGCGACTGAAAAAGGAGTATGAACTGGAAATTGCATCCGAATCTCAGAGTTCTGAATGTAACGCTGGGAACCTGGAATAAGGAAGTGCACACTTGAAGATCTGAACCCTAAAAACAACACAGAGAACTCCAAAACAATTCTGACAGTAACATTACGGATGCTCTGCATAAGATTTTAGGGGCAGTTTGTAGGTCAAAAACTTAGATGCTGTCGGGAAGTGACAGAAAGCATTTAAGAGAAAGGAGAGAGAAAATGGTGTGTTATCAAGTTTTAAAGTTATAGAGTCATAGTTTTGGCTGGGAAATACAAGTGAAAAAAATACAATGAAGAATGCCTAATGCTGGTTTTTAGCCTTCTATCTTGTGCCACCTCAATTTGCTGACATTACCTGAACTTTTAGAATCTGTGCACGTTTTTATTTTACTTGATTATTCTTGGTTTGTCTGTCCAGTTAGGTTTCAGTGTCCACCCCTCCCACCCCCCACCTCCTGTTTTTTATTTGGGAATGACTTCTACCTAGACTCTAACCATACGCTTAGGGTAGAGTCTTCCAATAGGGATGCCCCGCCTCCCTTGGATATAGTCTCACCGATCGAGACAGATTGATCAGCTTGTCCTCGGAATTTCTGAAATAGAACTAAGGAAGTGGATGAGTATTCTCTGATGGTAGAAGCCATGGGATGAGGGCCTTGGAAGCTGCTGGTGGCCACCATGTGAGAAAGTGCCAGCTCCAGTGGAGGAGGTGGAAACTGCCCCAGAGCACACAAAGTCAGGGAGAGAGCTCATCTTCCTTGTCCTTGGGGTTGACCTACATAAAATCTCAGTGCTTGCTGTCATTTGGATACATGAAAATATTCTAATATCCTCCTGAATAAATCCCCTTCTGCCTAAGTCAGTTCAGTTGGATTTTTATGACTTGTACCCCAAAGATTCCTAATATTTCTTTGTTCAGTTTTTAGGAGTTAAGATGATTCATGTGGAATTAGAATATCTATCTTTACTCTAGAAGTACTGCCTCTGTAATGAATACAATAAAATTAATAAAAAAATAATTGCAGATCTAAGTGATATTCATAATGGTCATTATCTATAAAAATAAAAATTGTGTCCTTACTTACCTTTTTTTCCACCAGAAGTGAATTATTCAAGGGTTTTGGTACTTTATTTCTTTCCTCTGTAAAACTGAAGTATTACTATGTTCAACTTACAGGACATTGTCAATGAGCCGTGGATGGCATTCTATCTGGCCTCTGGATTTCTTGAGAAATTCCGCATATGAGCACTTGGCTTATAAATGTACAGACTGATTTCTTAAATTATATTTGTAAAATAGATTTCCTATATGTCTCTCCCTCACAGTTACAGAAATTCTGAAGAGTTAGTGGAATTCCTTGTGACCTGTTCTTTGAAAATTTGAAAAATATTCTCGTTAAAAAAAATGTTGGGGCAGTTATTCTCAAGTAGATCTTTAAAGTTAATATTTATAAATTGTGATTCTGTGTTTATAAAATACTCAAGATGATTCATTTTGTTAAGCTCCATTCCTAAAACACAGAGAAGCCAATGCTGATTAGTTTTTATGTGAATAATTCGATTGTACTGCTGATGCGTTCTATCAGGAATCAAAAGAAACTTAGAGGAGAACTTTTGAAAATGGATCCCTGTTTTTTCCTTTTTCTGATATAAAAGTCCTGATCAGTTTATTGTAAAGTTTTCGGTCCCTACTTTCCTTGCCTATCTTCTAGCGATAAGCTGTGGATCCCTGTATCTTTTAGGAGTGACAGATGGAGAAACCGAATAAGAAACTCTGTTTCAAAAGCCTCTGATTTGGGGAAGCCCTACCAGTGGAGCTGGCTTATGACCTTTGCCATCGATACAGAGATTCAATAAGAGCCTGATATGTGGGACACTACTGTTATTCAGTGTTTTTGCTCTGTTTCCCCTCATAAAGTGAATTCTGTTCTCACATGACATGCCTTGGTTTTTCTTGTGGGTTTTTTTTTTGTGGTTTTTTTAAATAGCAGAAGCCAGATTATTTTACTGTTTGTTTGTTACACTGGCACTCAGCTACTTGTTGTTCGCTTACTGGATTCTGGTCCTCCTGTGGCACACAGAAGGACAGCAGGGACACCTTTCTGCAGGATGTGGGGATGGGGCCACAATGGCTACATTTCCTGGCTTTCCAGCGTGTTTAAATAAACTAGAGCAACAGTGTGGCATTTTAAGGAAATACGAGATAGAAGGGACCAAACTGCTGCCAGTGGAGGGGAAAACGAGAAAATAATGATAACCTCAATTATGCAACAGGGAAGCAGTAACGGGATAAGCCAAAGTGAGATGTTCCTACCAATAGTGGATAGAGAGGGCCCAAAAGAGCAACTTGAACAGTTTATCGAGGAAAATATGGTGTTAACGTTTGTTCGGTTTGTTTTGTTTTGTTTCCAAATGACAGAATTCCTCGCAGCCTTCATTATGCGCGGGAAAACCACGTTAGCAGGAACTGGGCTTTCCCTAGACAGAGGATGATACTTGGTTAGCACCTACCGGTGAAGAGGTGCCAAATTAATGATGACAATCAGGAGCACTGCACAGGTTGTTCGGCATTAAATCCCTTTACAGGTGGCCTGGATGACTCCGCGTTTTGTTTGGCTTGCCAGAGGGCGCCTGCTGGAACAGGCGTTTCCGGAGCGCTCAGTGTGGGGACAGATCGGAGTAAACGCACGGCGGAGCCTCCGCCCGTGCCATCACAGGAACCCCATCTCCCCCGGTCCCTTCCCTGGCAGGGTCCGCGGCCCCGGGGCGGCCACCCGCTGTGTTTATCTACCGCTACGTAATCACTGCCGGGGTCCCTCCTGGCCTGGGGCCTGGCACAAGGCCCTCCCGTGCCAGCTGCTTTCTCTCCCGATGCGCTCGGCGGGGCCGCCGCCACTGGCGCCGGAGCTGCCACCGCCGCCACAGCTCCCGCCTCCCGGCCACGTGCTGAACCGGGGGATGATGGGGGAGGAGGGGTCGGCGCGCGTCTACGCCGACCCTCACCCCTCGTAGCCGCCTGAATCGGGCACGGCTCCCCAGAGGGCCGTGCCCTCCTCGCCGAAGAGGGCTGAGCGTGAGGAGCCTCCACCTCTTGCTTAGGAGTAACAGGGCCCCCCGTGCAATGGAAGGATAATAATGAAACCGGCCAGGGTAGGAGCCACCCGTCCTGTGCCAGGCGTCGTGCCAAGAGCGCATGCGCGGCCGCTTTGTCTTCCGCGGTGTGATTTGTAGGCGGGGAGCACGTACTTTCGGAGTCATCTGCACCAGCTCTGAGAGCTAAAGCGAATTGTTTAGCTCTGTCTGGAGAAGAGAGTGAAAAGAGTACGTGTCTTAGTTAAACCCTGAGGAGCCCGAACTGAGGAGCGCGGGGGCGGGTTTGGGAGACCGAGTGAGGGTAGGCTCTTCCGTTTTCTGTGAGTTTCGTTCCCAGACTTTGTGGTGCGTGCATGACATTCCCACCCTCGGGGATCAGACCTTTCCTGTGCCTGCCTCTGTCTTCACTGCACCCTTGGGTCTCTCGGATGCTGCGCTGCCTGCCCTCTGTTAGGACACCGCCTCTCCGTCTCCTCCGCTGATGGACACAGTGATTTGCCAAACCTGGGCATGGGCACCACGGAGGTACGAAATGAATAATCACTGGGTCTTCCCAAACCCCGAATCTGCCCGGCACACGGTGCTCTGTGCAGCTTAAAACGTGATTGTCTCAACCGCACCGTGAGTCGGAATTACTGCTTCTGCCATTTTGCAGGAGGAGGAGGAGTATTGAGAAGTCACACAACTTCAGGGCACTCGGCTGGCTGGCAGCGCAGGTAAGATTAGGGTCCCGGGTTGGCTGCGGGCTCGCTGCCCAGACCCTTCCAAAGTGACAGGGGAGACCCACGCACACATGAATAAATGCAACAGTGTAACAAAAATGGTAACAGAAGCACGTATGAAGTGCGAGGGATGCTTTTTGCAAGGGACAAAGAAGGCGTCCTTGAGGACTTGCCCCTGAGCATGAACTAGCTGGGCGGCTCTTGGACAAACTACGCTGTCCTCTTTGGGACTTGTTCTTCTCATTGCAAAGTGAGAGTGGAAGTGGCCTGTAAAACACCCCTCCAACTTAGAAACCATTCTATTCTAATCCTGCCTGTTGGAAATGGACTCTTCAATCACTCACTGTGACTCGTCCAGACTTTCTGCTACCTGTGGTAGCTCGTTGGGTCACGGACTCCATCAGTGGCCCTGGCCGTGAAGCGGACTCTTCTGGCCCCAGCCCTTGCCCTGATCACAGCCCCAGCTGTTGCAGCCTTGATGATGACAGGAAGCAATTCTTGTCACTCTGGGAAGCCTCTCTGCTCTTCTCACCCATGCGTGACAGCAGCCGGGGGAAATGTCACATTTGCACTTCAGAGGGAGACAGGCACTGCTCAGACTTTTCATGTGTTAGATACTAGAAGCAGCCTGGCAGATTACCTGCTGTGACAGACACTGCAGGCCCAGAGCAGTGTAATGTGGAGTTAGGAGTGCAGCCTCTGGAGTCAGGCAACGGAGTTCAAATCTGGGCTTCTACACTGCTTTGCTCTGTTGCTGTCTCCGAGTGAGTTTGCGTCTCTGTAAAATGGTAATCATCATACCTACTCCGTGGGCTTGTTGTGAAGATCTGATGGATTTATACACATGAAGTACTTAGAACACTCTCAAGTAGTGTCTGTTACAATAGCCTACCCCACAAACATTTTGCTCATCCTTCTTGC
The DNA here is from genome assembly GCA_002007465.1 of Ailurus styani. Taxonomy (NCBI): domain Eukaryota; kingdom Metazoa; phylum Chordata; class Mammalia; order Carnivora; family Ailuridae; genus Ailurus; species Ailurus styani. The sequence goes on along the minus strand of LNAC01000029.1, from coordinate 2,905,242 downwards.
CTATTGGAAGAGCCCAGTTCCAAAACAGAGACTGAGAATGAATTTCACTTGTCACAGACCCTCTGGCAGCTCAGGATGGCTACGGAATCCAGTTTTGCCCAAAAAGACATAAGGGGAGGTTCGCTGGGGGGTTTCCGAGAAACATGTGCTTTCCTCACAGAAGGAGAGATGGGAGGGAAGCTCTCTTCCTCCTTACTTCTTCCTTTCCTGCTTAGGAACCTTGTCACATGAGGTGGTGAAGCTGCACCTGCTGCAGCCACCTTGTGACCAATGAGGGAGATATATGGACACTTTGAGGATGGAAAGATAGGAGGATGAAAAGCAGCAGTGTCTCTGATGGCATCGTTGAATGGCTGAGCCAACCCTCAGACTGCCTCCTTAGGGCTCTTTACCCATGACGCAGTGACAGTAACAAGATATGATTGTTTAGGGGCGCCTGGGTGGCTCAGTTGGTAAAGCATCTGCTTTTGGCTTAAGTCATGATCTCAGGGTCCTGGGATGGAGCCCAGTGTCAGGGTCCCTGCTCAGCGGGGAGTCTGCTTCTCCCTTTCCCTCTGCCCCTCCCTTTACTTATGCGCACACTTACTCTGTCTCTCAAATAAATAAATTGTTTTGAATAAGATCCAATTTTTAAGCCACTTTTATTTGGGCATTCAGTTTCTTGCATCTGGAGCATCCTAACTGACACACTTAACAACCTCCTGGGATAAAGGTTCAGGATGACGCACTGTCTGATTGCAAGTGTGGATATCACCAGAAACTATGGGCAAAGGACTCCAGAGACATCAACTGACTGCTTAACTGTATCACACGTGCCTTTAGTGAAAACCCATCTTGGGCAATAGGAGACCAATTAAGGCATATTGGGGAAGACTTATCTGAGAGGAACCCCCTTCTGAAATCCTCTGGAAGAGACTCTGGAATTCCACAATAAAGGTTCTGACTGTTGAAAAAATGTCCTCATTCTCACACTTGTTAAAAACAAGACCACAAGCCCCAAACTATGCTAAGCATCACATCACCAAACTGAGACAGTTTCGGTGCTCCCAAAAATGGAATCTTAAACCCGTCAGTCAGAAATCACCTGATCAGCGCTATTAGGTAATCAGCCTGATAGATTAGACCCTTATCAACCCCGAAAGGAAAGTAACTTTGCAACAACCAACCCACTTTTTCTGCCCAGTATAATTTCCTTGTTCACACTCTCTTCTGCCTATAAAAGTCTTTCATTTTATAAAGCTCCTCGGAGCTCCTTTCTATTTGCTAGATTGGATTCTGCCCGATTCAAATCGATTTTTGCTCATATAAACTCTAAAAAATTTAACTCCATTAAGGATATCCCAAAGCCTATGGAACCTACTACCTATCTAATTCTGTCAGAGAAGTCATTTTAGTTTTCAGCAATTGAAAGAAATGGGGATGAAATAATTTCTTAAAGTGTCTCGGGAGTGAACTGGCAGCAAAACATAGCCAACTGTTCATCAGCACTTAAAATTTTATATCAGCGAAGTTTAGCAAACAGTCAAAAAAAAAAAAAAAGCCTGGAATCGAGTTTCTCCAAAAACTGCTTCTAAACTGGTATTGAGGATGCTAGTATCTCTAAACTTCTACAGGATTCAGTTAGGAATTGTCATGCAAAGGAACTTCTCAGGATTTCAAGATGGGATTGTCAGGTTGCTGAGACCATGACCAATGTCCTTTGGAGTCTGCCAGCTTTTGCGCTGACTTTGTGGTTTCCAGTTTACCCTGAGCCCTCTAGCTAACCAAGTGCTTTGCAGTTTATAATCTTCTGGGTGCTGCCATGGCCAAGAGTTCATTAAACCCAAAACAACCTTTTGAGGTAGGTGTTGTTTGAGGCTGTTGAAATTCAGAGGGCAGCAAGAAAACTTGCCTGATTTTGGAAATATCACTCTCCCCTCGCTTCCCATGATGTCACTCTCCCTCAATGAGTGGTGTTACCTCCTGGAAAAAGTGCTATTTGGGGAGCCAGGAGATTCTGCTGTGGATCAGCTCAGAGCTGGACTTGCTTTGTGACATCTGGTGACTCTTCGATGTCTCTGGGCTTCAGTGTACTCATTTGTAAAGTGAGGAGTTGAGATCAAAATGATTTTTAAGATTCTTTGGTTTGAGCATTATCGTCTCCGGCTAATGTTTTTAAAATCATCTTTCAATACAATGTTGTCACCGATGCCTTAGTGTGAATTAGCTTAGGTGGTGATATGAAAACACTGAGTCTGAGAGTGTCTATAGTGAACAATTAAAGAAGGAAAGGAATAAAAAAAAGATACTAAACTTAAATTCTTTTTTGCCTTAAGTTCTAATTTTGCCTTAAGTTCAATTAACAGCATGAATCGAACACTCCAAACATCCTTGTTTCTCTCTCTCTTTCTCTCCCTCTCCCTTCCTCTCTTCCTTTCTTCCTGTCTTTGAGTTTATTGTGCCTACCAGGTGCCAGGCAGTATTCTAGGTTTGTGTTGAGGATCCTCTTTGAAATGCAGATCTCGCTGGGCGAGGACAATGAACAGGAAAGACGGGGTTTCTCCTTCTCGTGGTACTTACACTCTAGATGAAGGGGCAGGCAAGTCAGTAAGATAATGTAAGATGATCCATGCTGTGGAAAATTCAGAGTGCTAAGGGAGTAAGTAGATAGGAAACACATTTAGTCCAGATGTGATGGGAGGGGGAAAGTTTCCAGAAGCAAGCCAAGAGAAAGCTGGGAAAGGAAGAGAAGGAGCAGACAGTTCTAGGCAGAAACAACTGCCCATGGAAAGTTCCAGAAATGAGCAAAGTCATCATCTACTAAGAGGAGGTGAAAAATCTCAGGATAATTGGAGCTTGGAAGGAAGGGGTAAGATATTAAGCAGCATGGCAGGAGCAGTAAGAAGAGGGGACTATATGATGACAGGCCTTCCATGCTCTTCTTTGGATTTCAGACTTTATCTTTAGAAGCAAGTATAGTCATTAAAGGATATTCTAAATTTTAACTTTTATGATAGTAGTACATGTAAGTAATATATTAAAAAAATAAAGTCTTACACAAAAGAGCACTGTCAGTGCCCTAATGGTACCCCTATCCCGACCCCATAGTGCCCCAAAGGAAACCACTTCCATTCTTTGACGTTCTAAATAATGTGAGTGTGCTTCTTTCTTTTGTGGATTTTAGACAGAGTGGATGACCTCTTAGAAGATGATCTCTTATACACACTCCTTCAAATCCCTACACTCTCCCCAATTTTAGTATGGGGGAAAACGACTCCTTTTTGTAGAAGTCCACAGACAGGTCTCCACATAACATAGGAATAAAGGGCAGTAAATGGTTGCATTTAGTCACACATCGGTCATTTTTAAAATAACTCTAGAAGTTCGTTAAGATAAATAGCCAAGTACTTTGAGATACTATGTGTGCTCATAATTTCTGCCTACTTGTTTAGGAAACTCAGTGGGTAGAATCTGGAAGAGTTCTACAGAAACTGAAGCAATCATATTTGAGGAACTGAGGGAAATGCAGGTTTCCACATCTTTAATGAAAATTTAAAGTTAGGGAAATCTCCTTTTTGATTTTTGTCTTAAGGAATGTGGAAGATATTAATGTTTACATATTGTTGTTTTATGCTTTTGTTCTTTATGGCTCTCCTATCTTAAATAATGAATATCCCTAAGATTTCATCAGTGTCCTTAGTACGAAGTAAAGGAAAGGGGAAAGGGAAGAATGAAGGAAGGAATGGAGGAAGGAAGGAAGAAAGGGAGGGCGGGAGGAAAGAAAAGAAAAAAGAAAAGAAAGGAGAAAAGAAAGAGGGAGAGAGGGAGGAGGAGAAGGGAGGGAGGAAGGAAGGGAAAAATGACAAAGTATGGTTGTTTATTCAATCCCTCATTCATTTAAGACACAGTTGAGTCTCCACTATTTATGTATAAGAAATAACTTGTTTTAAAAGGACTTATGTCAACCTATAAAAATATACATAACATAAAGGCGGAGAATAAGATTCAAATGAAAAAGTGAGATCAAGAAAAATAAAACAGGGCCAACAGTTGACACCAGGGTAATGTCAGTACTTGAAATATGAAGTCTTTGTTATTTGCAAGTAAGGGCTGAATATTGAGCTGCAAGCTTTCTACCAGCTAACGACAATAAAAACAAAAGGATAATCTAGTCTATTTCTGGTGTTCCATTGAAAACAAATTGTTTACAATATAGGTATCTAGGAACTGAAAAAAGTTAACTCATTTTATTGGCTCATTAACCATAAGGCAGTTAGGTCCAATGAAAGCTGCTGGAAATGATGACTTTTGGCATCAGGATAGTTGAGCAGTAGGCCTGACAGAGCAGTAACTAAAAATAAGGACCAATTTTTTGCTTAGGCCAATTTTTGGTGACACCAGTAAAAGCCATGCCTTCTCCGTATTTAAAAAAATGGTTGTCTTAATTATTTTAAGTAATCTCCCTTTTCCTCACCTTCATTTTAACCTTCTTATTCTACACTGATGTCAAGATGTTAACATAGATCTTACCCATCACAGGTCGTATTCTCTCCAAACCATCACAAAACTGTTGTTATTTATGCCTGCTCTAGTCATGGTATTAAAGTCATGACATTTTATGAGGATCAATAGCCTGGGAGCTGTTTGAGTTTATGAAGTTTTGTCAGTTGTTGGTTCATTTTCAAAGAATTAAAAGTTAAAGAATGATCAACAAAAGTCACAAAAATCTCGTGTTGCTCCTGACACATATAATTACCAGGTATTAAATAGTATAATCACAGCTGTGTCTTAAGGCACTACTCTTCTTGTGTAACGCTGTCCTGCAAAGATCTGGTTTCAGTTCATTGAAGGGAAATGGACATGCTGTTTTATGAAGGATTATTTGGTGCACTAGCAGGTTAATAATTTGGCAACAGTGTATGGTTGTCATCTTAATGCATATGGTAGAGTAATATCTTTTCTTTTTTTAATACTTTATTTGTTTATTTGACAGATAGAGAGATCACAAGTAGGCAGAAGGGCAGGCAGAGGGAGAGAGGGAAGCAGGCTCCCTGCTGAGCAGAGCCTGATGCCGGGCTCGATCCCAGGACCCTGAGATCATGACCTGAGCCAAAGGCAGAGTCTTTAACCCACTGAGCCACCCAGGCACCCTGGATGAAGGGTTTAAGTTAATTAAAAACTAAGTTAAGTTGGGGAATCACTTTATTTTTTTAAGATTTTATTTGTTTATTTTTCAGAGAGAGAGAGAGTACAAGCAGGGGGCGCAGCAGGCAGAGGGAGAAACAGACTCCCCATTGAGCAGGAAGCCTGATGTGAGACTGGATCCCAGGACCCTGGGATCATGACCTGAGCCGAAGGCAGAGGCTTAACCCACTGAGCCACCCAGGCACCCCGAGTAATTTCTGACACCCTCCCATGTGTCAAGGCAGAATGCAAGGACCACAGAAAAAGATGCAAGACTCAAGGAACTTAGACTCTGGTGGGGAAGGGAGAAGAGCCAGTGAACAGTTATGAGATAATGTGGTGGTAGGTACTATAGGTACTGTAGGATACAGTAGGCTACATACCTGAATAGAGATTCAGGTATGACATCAGCCCCAAATGGAACCAGGAGTGGGAAATGTCAGGATAGTTAGTTTAAAAACTTAGGAGACCTTAGTCTTAGAAGGAGAAAGCTCACTTCATGGAACTTAGGAATTACTTAAATTAGGCTTCATTTATTTCTCTGGAACACCACATTGGAAGGGAGCCATGAGGCTGTCTAATATTCCCCCTTAGATTTCAGGCAAGCTTGTAGTGACACCCTTCCAAGAAACATGATAAACAAACTTACTCAAAAAATATCTCTTTAAAAAACATTGTGGTAGAATACATATAAGATCAACCATTAATGATGTTTCATAATCACAATGTCATGCAGCCATCCTCTCCAGTTACAGAATATTTTCAGCTCCTCAGAATGAAACCCACACCCACTAGGTGGTCATACCTCATTTTTCCCAGCCCACAGGCCCTGGCAACCATTAATCTGCTTTCTGTATCTATGGCTTTGCCAGTTCTGGGTATCTCACGTCAATGGAATCATACGATATGTGTGGCTTCTTTCACTTAGCATAATGACTTCAAAATTTCATAATGACTTCATGCATACTGTAGCATATATGAACATATGCTATATTCATTCCTTTTATGGCTGAATAATATTCCATTGTATGGATATACCACATTTTGTGTATCCATCTATCAGTTGATGGACACTTGGGTCCACTTTTTGGCTATTAAGAGTGGTCCTGCTATGAACATCTGCATGCGAGTTTTTGTGTCAACACTTGTTTTCAGGTCTTTGGGGCATGCATGCAGGAATGGATTTTCTGAGTCTCATGGTAATTTTATATTTAGCTTATTATGGAATTGCAGACTGCTGGCCACAGCAGCTGCACCATTTTATTGAACTCACTTTTAATGAGAAAAGTATTTCTTTCAAGGCTACCCTGTGTCTTTGTAATTTATTCTCTCTCCCAACTTCAAAAGATTGTACTGAGGACTAATAATCTTTGTGAAACTGTTCAAGGCCTTCCGAAAGCAGCCTTTATATAAATTAAACATATTATGTACTCAGGCATTCATTACAGTGTAGTTTGCAAGGAGTTGGATAGTTCAATAAATTTACATGAAATTCGATCTGTATAGGTGTAAGCTTTTACAATCTTGGAAGACCCGAAGCTGAAAGGAGACAAATTGAGTTGAATTAGTTTGCCTCCATTTGACCTGTTTTTCCTAATGAGATATTGGAGGCATAAAGAAAGTGCAATCCTTTTGAAGTATGGGCACGCTGATTCCGGTTGTTAAATCCATTAATTAATTTATCTCTATTCAGAACATTCTAATGAACTGAAACCCAAGATCGCTGTTAATTCAAAGCAGAGGCAAAGGCATGGCTGAGTAGATGATGTTTGCTGCTGTTTTCGCAGACTTTAATAATGGTTTCTGAGACATAACCAAGTGAAAAACAAATTAGAATGATTTTTGTGGCTCTAGACAGAGTTTTAAAAACTCTTGTGAAGGGGGACACAGAACTCCTATTACATATTTGGCTCACACGGTGCTTTCGGGAAGCTCATCCACTTAGCAAAATATGTAGCACCTCTCCCCAGAGCATCTGGGATCCTGGATGCCAGACTCTGAGGAAATTCTGTTTCCTAGACTTGAATCAACTGAGGACATGTGTAATGGGCCACGTGTCAGCAGAAGCTCACAGCAGGCACAGAATCCAAAATAAGATATCAATAGCTCTACGTTCTACTTTATCGATTTCAAAATTGCCTGATGCTACACACATCTTTCCATAACCTACACAGGCACCTTGTTGGGTAAGGTGCTTCACATACTTTACATATTTTTTTAAAAGATTTTATTTATTTGACAGAGAGAGAGACAGCAAGAGAGGGAGCACAAGCAGGGGGAGTAGGAGAGGGAGAAGCAGACATGACCTGAGCCAAGGTGGATGCTTAAGGACTGTGTCACCCAGGCGCCCCTACTTTACATATTTTAACCCAGCAAAAACTGAACGAGCTTCCCAAGTGTGAAGTTTTTTGTACCTACTATGTGTTATGTATTTTATATTTCTTATTTTATATCCTTATAACAGCATGTGAAGTAGATAGTTCTTTCTTTTTTTTTAAGATTTTATTTATTTATTTGACACAGAGAGAGAGAGATCACAAGTAGGCAGAGAGGAAAGCAGAGAGAGAGAGGAGGAAGCAGGCTCCCCGCTGAGCAGAGAGCCTGATGCGGGCCTCTATCCCAGGACCCTGAGATCATGACCTGAGCCGGAGGCAGAGGTTTTAACCCACTGAGCCACCCAGGCGCCCTAGATAGTTCTTTCATGTTCATTTTAGAAACGAAGAAACAGGGTCTCCAAAGGATAAGTAATTGGTAAAACTGAAATGCAAACCAAAGGATAGCTTATTCCAAACTCTGAGATCTTGCTAACATGCCAGTAATCTTCTAATCAAATAAGAAAAAAAAAGTAAACCTAATAATGAATATTAAAAAACCTTTAAATATGCTCCTCCAAGCCAAGATATACATCAGATTATTTAAAAGATATATTACACCTAGTTGCCCACTACCTAGATGCCAGCTGAAGTCATTCTGTTCTTTGGGATTTGAATGAGTTTGTATTCCCCATTCCTATGAGTTCCACATCTTCCCCACATTTTGAGGGGCTTACCTTTTGCTGACTCTCTCTAACTCTAAGCTGTGGCTTCTTCTGAAATCCTTGTGTGTGGAGATTTTCCTTCTCTTCCTTCCCCTGCTCTTTCTCTCCCTCTCCTCAGCAGTGTCTGCTACCTCAGTAAAGAAAAAACTCTCTGGCTCAAGTCAATTTTGGCTTAAATAACATTTTATTCTTTTTATGCGAACCTTGAGCAGAAAAATCCCTGAATAGTTCTTGTCACTAACCAGCTCTTTACTACTATGAAGTCTCCTTATGAGAGGTTCTTCCTTAAGAATGTTTTTAATTCTTAATAAGGTGAAGTGAACTAAGGGTGCTGTTGAGGGCTTGATTTGAATCCCTGAGAGTCCATGGAGAGAGTGCATGCAAGAGAAGAAAGACACTGAAGTTTGGGGGCTTTAACGCCTTTACTTTACAGACTAGAACACAGTGGATCAGTGTGGGCTCTGGCTTGCTCCAGTTCGATAGCTACTTAAATATATATGATTTCTTTCCCTGGACTCCACCTTACTACCCGTTGATATTTCTCTACTCCCCCTTGATTATATTTGCCTTCCTCAGGCCTCCTTGAGGTGACAGTTGGAGCATCCAGCTCCCTCACCCCCAAGTTCATCCAGCCCTAGGGGCACAAGCAGTGGATGAAGCCATCACCCTGGGAATATGCTTCGCCTTAAAGGCAATGCCATGAGTCTGTCCTATCTGTGAGTCCTTTCAGCGATGCCCTCTTCCTCCTTCTCCAGCTTTTGTAGTCACAGGCAGGCACAAACTGTCACATTTTAGGTTTTCCAGGATCAGTGAATTATAAGGAGAGATAGATTCTGACGAATTTGCCCTTGGGTAGCCTGTTTGATAAAATAGGAATGAGAATATCCATACTCCCCGGTGACATGAGATTCTTGGAGCATACTTGCCCAATTATGGAAGAAAATTGTCACTCAGGTGCGAAACACTGGCAGCAAAGTCCTGTCACTGCCATGCAGGCAATGAAGCAGAGTTCCAGAAGACACTGTGTTGCCGGCTCCCTGTCTCTAACACATGGGCCTAAATACAAGGACCAAAGATTTGAATGAAATGAGTCTCTGACCCATTCACCAAAGGGAGATTCGGAATAATTTGCAGCAATCTATTTTCATTCCTTGAATGTTTCTGTTTAGCTTCTACTTTTAAACCTTCACAAGTAATAAATAGTTGTATCTTGCCATTGTCACAAGAGAAAAGTAAAGGTGTGCCTTATATAAACGACCAAAACATTATCGTGACTCAAATAAAAATCCCCCAGAGTCAAGGAATGGGCTTTTAAAAATGTAGAGTAAATACATTTTCAAGATTCCTCAGTCTTAAATGGTAGTCTGATTTAAAAACACAAACAAAACCCATTAAGACCTTGGTGGCTCCAATTTAGCTTATATTGAAAAAGGAGATGGGAGACAAGAGAAGAGGTAATAAGAAGTTAGCATAAAAAACTGAAGAAAAAACAAATATCTTTCCCACATTATTTTAAAATTGCCTGGGGAATTAGTTTAATTTGCACTAGTCTACACTCCATGAAGCAAGTTGTCCAATCATACATTTTTCTCCAGGTTGCCATGGAGGTTGTCCACTCAAGACATTGAGAGTTAACAAGAGTGTGATACTTTCTGATTTCTATGTTGGTCAAGCTACATTTCACTTGTATAACTTTGAACCAACAAGTTCAATTGGATTTTATAATCTTCAAAGGGTAATACTTTGTCTTTCAGTATTCACAGGGGGAAGGAGTATATATCCAAATAAATGAAAGTCCATAAAAGAAAATGATTAATGTTGATAAAATACATAGTAGTTTTTGCATGGTGGCATATAGGTTTATAAAGCATAACCAGGTAAAGTTGGAAGTGATAGTTCTTTTTAAACAGCGTAACTTACAATTGTAGTTTTTCAGGTTGGTAAGGAGAACAAAGGCTTTGACACATCCAGCAATTTAGGGTTATTTCCAGCTCAGGCTGTGGATTCTGAGTTTTCAAACTCCAGTGTCACAAACTTTCTATAGGTAATACAGGTTTTCTGAGATCTTCTGTCTCCTGGAAGAAGACGTGATGTGCTATCAAGAAAGACTTGTACTTTGAAACCACACAGATAGATAGGGGCTGGAGATGGCTTTGCAATACTCATGCTTTGATTTTTGGTCAAGACACCTGAGATCTGTTTTTCTCTTTACAGAGTGAGGGTCATGATATTTTCCTAATAAAACATGTGGAGATTCTTGGTTTACTCAGATATACACTAGTGACCTTTGTGAATTCTGAAGAACAATGTATTATAAGGTCAGAGAATTCATTTCAGCTCCGATCGGCACTTCGGAGATGCTTACTGTATTAACCAGCTGTGTCGCAGTAACAAGTAAGCCCCAATCTCAGTGGATTAAGGGAACAAACATTTATTCTAGTCCCTGTTATATGTCAATAGCTGAAAGGTAGATGGACCAACATCTCTGTAGGACCTGTTTTATTCATAGCAGAGAGAGGGAGAGAGAGAGAGAGAGAGGTTGAGGATTGAGGATTGTAGGAAATACATGATGGCTCTTGAAGCTTCTGTGGGAACTTGACAGAGGGATAGTCCATCGACCAAAGTCACGTGACCAACACTGCCATTAATGGGGAATGGGAAAGGGAGGTATACTTCTCCCCCAAAGGCACTAAATCTCATGGCAATGAATGAGTAAATTTAATTCTCTTACAGAAAGAGGGAGTGAATAGTTGGGAACAATAATACAATCTACCAGAACTATTGCTATAGTCAGAGAAGCTGCACTGGATGGTCAGTAAAACCATAGAACTCTAAGCCTGGGTTCCTATCTCACCTCCAGTGTTATTTGCTATAAGAACTTAAACAAGTTAGTTAACCTTTCTGTGCTTGTTTGCTCACTTGGAAAATTGGTATAATATTATCTACCATCTCTCACAGGATTAGTAAGAAATGAAACGAGATCGTGTGTGTGTGTGTATATTTACTTAGGACAAAAGTCGACACACATAATAAGTACTGTGTGGTAGCTGTTATTACTGTCACTGGTTACATTGAGGGGATGGTAAATTTGTAGAGCTATTCCCTGTAGAAAACAAATCAAATTAAAGTAGCTGTGGTGGGGGAATGGTATATAAATTTCCCACATCTCTCAATCAACTGACTTCTCTACACAGTTCAGTATCACCTCCTTCTTTTGTCCTACAATCACCAGTCTTTGGAGAGGGACTGGCAGATAAGGCAAGGAGGAGATATGATGGCTCACATGATGGCATAAGCCACTAACTTTATTTCCTTGTTTTGAGACCTTTGATGATATTTCCATTTTCAACAGCTTTTAGGCAAAGCAATTTGTCTTTTTGGAACACGTTTCTGTTTCAAAGCATCAAATTCAGAAAGATATTGGTTTCTGGTAATGAACATTAGTCTTTCTTTTCCCCATGGGCTTGTTTCCTTAGACAATGAGCATTGCATCCTTGCACTACTTTCATACTCTATTCTGAAGAATAATCAAATAGGCAATTTCCCAAATAGTAATATGCACTTGTATATGCAACAGTAATATGCACATGGCCTCACACCACAACGATGGTGATTCTCTAGTGCAGACTGTGTGTGGGTTATTTCCTCTACCTATATCACAGATTCTGCTTGAAATTTTAGCCTTGATTTCCTTTGAATAAATAGCACCTCCGAAATTTACTAGATAAGGAAAGGTATCTGTAAACTGAGATATTCATGCAAATAAATGTTTAAACTAAAACAATCTTTCCTACCATAAGGCATGCAGCCTAGTGAAAAACTAGCTCAAATCCCATAACTGCTCATTTCAGATACAGCAAAAGCGCTGCTGAGCGAGAAGTGAACCACCTACACAATTCCTTTTCTAAAAAAAGTTTTACTTTCTCCTTCTCCCCACGAAACATGCCTAATTATGCATTTATACCTCATCTTCTACTCATCAGAAATATTATGCAACATTCTTCCTACTCCTGGTGGCATGTGATTCAGGTGTCTGAAAAGGCTGTCCAGGCACCAGGCTTGGATTAGAGGTCCAGGACCTGATTTCTGCAGGCCAGCCACCAAATAAGTGAAGTAGAATCTGTGAACTCTTACTGAACTGAGCAAGGGAAGTGAATCAACAGGTGAATGACCTCAGCCAGGGAAGATTAAGGGGCTCCTGTTTTTGAGCTGCTTAAGATGGTTAGGACTAAGGAAAACAAAGTCAACCATGCACTCTTTTCTCAATGTAGATTTCCCACTTTCAGCAGACCTGAGCTCACTGGTGAAGATGCTTTAACTTTTAATGGATGTCTGACTTTTCATTATTAAGCTTAATGAGACATATGAATTAGTGAACTGAGACTATTTGGAGGACCAAAGTGACCGGTAGAATTTTTAGTATTTGAGAGGGACCACAAAATCATAGGAGTGCCCCAAGATTTCATCCACAGTCTTCTGACCACAGTCAGAAGTGAGCTGCTCCCTACAGCTGGTATTCAGATGCTGGCATATGATAAACAGTACCTTGTTTTCTATGTAGGCCTGTACGGGGACCACTAATTGTTCACAGGTTTCCATCCCAACTGTTTTTCTTACTAGTAATAAGCCCCCTGATTTTGAGCTAGTCACAGAGACGCCCACTAGTGACTACCTCCTCCAGCTGTAATTGCCATTCAGTGTGGCCATATAACTAAGTTTGGACAAATGAGTGTGGGTGCAAGTGCTCTCTGGAGCTTCTCGGTTACTGTCTTAAAAACAATCTGTTTTATTTAAACCTTCTTATGGATGGGAAATGGCAATGAATGAAATAATTTGGATAGAAGAGCTAGGCCACCAGCATCGGACTGCTTAGCTCTGGGACAGTATATTCTAAGAAAAATGAACCATATTTATTTAAGACATTGTGTATTTTGGTATCTTTGCTGTAAAGCTTTACCTGTATCCTGTTTACTATGGAATTAGTATCTGAAACTATGCTGCTGCCCTAACAAAAATCTAAAACATGTGGCCCATCTTAGTGGTTGTGTAGAAGGCAGCCAAGAAACAAATTAAGGCTGGAAGGCTCATGACCCTCCTCTAATGATTTGGGAATATGTTTGGTAAAACTGTCCCCTGCAATTTAGGGAAGTGATTTGAAAAATGTTGACGCTGTGTACGGACTACTTCTTGCTACTTTTAGCAAGATTTTGGAAGAAAGAAGATAACCCAGGTAAGAACTGGCCAGTTTGTTAGTGGAGATGAGAGGAAAAGGATCTGAGCTAATGGAAACTTTCTCTGCCTTTCATCTGTCATCCAGATCGATGGCCTCGAAATCCGGGGCCTGCAAGTTTAGAAAAGTCAACTTTATCTGTACCCGAAAGAGCAGGAGGTAAGATTCATTCCCTGCCTTTCTCCAGGGTGTCCCACTGAGACTGTTCAGCTAGTGGGAGGTAGTTATGGTCTCCGGAATCAGGCCTTCAGGTAGTTGTTGAAATGAGGGAGAGGAAGATGGGTTGAGCTAGTTTAGAGAATAGGGAAGGGCAGGCTTAGGAAGGTTCTTCAGAAGAAATTTGGGTGCGATGACTTCCACATGGAACCAGCTGGTAAATATTTAATAACCAGTTCTGTGTTTAAAAAAGCCTTGATTTTTAGTGTCTGCCGACTTTTGTGGGGTAAATATTCCCACCACGGTCTATTTTAAGCTACCCCTACAATGTCACTGATGATGTGGACTTGGGAAGAGATATGCACAGTATGTCCTTGCAAACCGGTGTGAGCCAGACCCAGCAGAGCCCTGCATGGAACTTACTGGGAAAAAAAAAAAAAAGAGGCAGGTAGCTTTCTGAGTTTTGGGAGCAGTTGTATTATCCAAGAAATCACAAGACTGGCTTACAAAGGCCTGTGCATTTTCTCATCCCTAAATTTTCATCGGGCTCTCAAACTGCAAAAGCAGGAGATGAATCACCCTCTAGAGCATCCCCTCCAACATCTTCAGGTGGGGCCCCAGCAAGTAATAGATAAGGAAGACTCTTTCTGAGAGTAAAGCTAGGGTCACAGATAGCAGTAGACTGGAGCCGTTTTCGGAGAGCATGATCCAGCGTACCCACTCGCCTGCCAAAGCAGGAGGTCTTCACAATTCCTGCTTAGTCGTGTGTTATCAGTGCTAGGGACTGAACAACAACCCCCAGTGCTCCCCATTCTTTCCTTTCCTAAATGGGAGTTTCTACTGGAAATATGCTGTTCCTGCTCTAACACTGTCCACTGGATCTGGAAAGTGGGGAGGTGCAAACTCACCTGCCTATTGGTGTTCAAGTCACTGGACTGCCAGAAGTCAAGCTCAGACCCCATGCAGATTACTGTACATCACCTAGAGATTCTGGGGATTGGACTGGCTACAGCAACTGGACAGGATTTAGATTTATTTCCTTAGGAGAAAGAAAGGGTATTTTGTGACTTGGAAGAAGGGTGATCACAGATACCCTGGTGGCCAGCAAGGCAGGATGTGGAGGGCATCAGTAACTGTTTCTCAGCTTCCAGGCTCCCTGTGTTCCTTTTAGTGATGACCCCCCCTTGAGGTTTAGTTGGACATGTGGACTGATATGGATGCCAATGGGCCTGCAATGCCATTTTGGACTTCTGAGAACTCTTCCTATGCTTTTGCGACATAAATCAGAAATGACCCATCCTGAAGAGACTAATGACCCTTTTCTTAAGCCATCAAATGATTCCTTCCGAATCTTGTCCCATAGAGGCAAAACATCCTTCTTTTATACAGATCTACCCTTGCTGTTGAGTACTGGGCTCTTTTTTGCCTGGCAAGAAATAAACTCAGTTTAGATATTTTCAGCTCTGTATTATTTTTAATCTGCCATCCTGGAAGATAAGCTGCTTGCCATGAATCTTCTCTTCCTTTCTGCTCGCTGGGAAATGGCTTCTATTTGAAGAACCTTGAAGTCTGTAAGTGGAGGGTGGCAGAGCTCTCCTGCTAGCTTTGGCCTGTCTCCCTCTGCACTGTCCTGAACAAGAAATATAACCTTCTTGTTTAAGCCACTCTATTTTGGTCATTTTTTAATGCCAGTGGAACCTACACTCTAGTTCCCAACATGGAAGTCCAAATCTTTCGGCACGCTGTTGACATATATGAAGTCGGCCGAGTGGCTTGTGTACTGTATGTTCTTAGTGTTCGCTGATAGTAACAATAAATGTGCCTGTTGACTGACTGAATGGGGAATAGGTTCTTAAAATCTGTATTACCATTAAGGATTTATTTGGGAGTTCTGAACAACATTTGCATAATTTAACAAAAAAGTAGACGAAATGAAGAGAAGCACATCAGCCATGAAGCACTAACATTTGTTTTCAGCATGCACTATGCGTGATGCTTTATAAAGCATCATCTTTGCGGGCTTCTGATCTAAATAAGACGATCAGTAGTGTTGCCAACCAAAGATAAAAATGTGTGTAAGCTTGGCAGGTGGCAAGTGCTGTTCTTTTTTTTTTTTTTTTGCAGATGTTTTCATACAAATTTATAGCTAATCGTCATTGGGTCTTTCACAAAGGATGTTTCTAGTCTCAATATAATCCAATTTATCATTTTTTTGTTTTATGAATTATATTCTTGCTATTAACTCTAAAATCCCTTCACCCAGCCCTAATGTTTTAATGTTTTCCCCCTCCCCCACTGGTTTTAAATTTTAAACATAGACTTACATGGTCAAATCTGTTACCTTTTCTTTTATGGTTTCTGGGCTTATGTGTTGCATAAAAAAGCCTTCTCTACCCCAAAATTGTAAAATTAACCCATGTTTTGGATAGAAGTCTTTCTTTTCTAATTTGTTTTTAATTTATAAAAATAACACATGCCTATTAAAAAATTTCAAATGTAGGGGCACCTAGGTGGCTCTGTCAGTTAAGCGTCTGCCTTTGGCTCAGGTCATGATCCCAGGATGCCGGGATCCAGCCATGTAGGGCTCCTTGCTCAGCAGGGAGTCTGCTTCTCCCTCTCCCTCTGCCTGTGCTCTCTCTCACTCACTCAATCTCTCAAATAAATAAATGAAATCTTTTTAAAAATTTCAGATGTAAAAAGATAAAATTTGAAGACAAAATGGCCTTTATTACTGCCCATCTTATTCCTAAGATAGCTATTGTCAATTTTTTTCTTGTACATCTTTTTAGAATTTCTCTAAACACATAAAAGCACATGCACACAACCATCTTTTTTTTTAAACCCAAAGGGGATTATAGCGTATGTACTGTTTCATAACAATATTTTCCACTTGATGTATCTCTCTGCACTAGTACATAAAGATCATTCTCATTATTTTTAACAGCTGCAGGGATAAACCATAATTTATATAATCTTTCTCCTAATAATAGACAATTAAGTTGTTTATGGGAATTTTATTTGTCATGCTAAATAATGCCGCAATAAATTTTCTTGTATATATAATTGTACAAGTATTTATGAAGAATAAACTCCTGTATGTAAAATTCTTAAATTACAGGGTACGTGTCTTAAAAATTTTGATGGTATTGGCAAATTGTCCTTTAAAAATGGAGCACTGGGGGGTGCCTGGGTGGCTCAGTGGGTTAAAGCCTCTGCCTTCAGCTCAGGTCATGATCTCAGGGTCCTGGGATCGAGGCCCGCATCGGGCTCCCTGCTCAGCAGGGAGCCTGCTTCCTCCTCTCTCTCTCTGCCTGCCTCTCTGCCTACTTGTGATCTCTCTCTCTGTCAAATAAATAAATAAATAATCTTAAAAAAAAATGGAGCATTGGGGCACCTGGGTGGCTCAGTCGGTTAAGTGTTGGACTCTTGGTTTCGCCTCAGGTCATGATCTCTTGGGTTGTGAGATTGGGCTCCATGCTCATCTGGGAATCTGCTTGAAGATTCTCTCGCTCTCTCCCTCCCCCTACTTGCACTCTCGCCCACTCTCTCTGTCAAATAAATAATTAAATCTTTACAAAATAAGAATGTATCAAAATACATTCCTGCTAACAATGTATGGAAGTGCTAATTTCCTGAAATCCTCACTACTCTGGAAATTACCCAATTTTTTTTCTCTGTCTGTCTGAAATAAAACAAATGCTCTCTGTTTTTTCTGACTTCTAAATAGATTTAAGAGATAGCGAGTGTGTGAGTGAGTGTGTGTGTGTGTGTGTGTGTGTGTGTACAGATTGTTAAAGAACAGTTTTATATGTAACTCTGTAAAATTCAAATTCTTTGGAGTATGTGATGACCAAGGTCTTATAAAATAGAGGAAAGGATTCACTTCTAAAGCCAGCTGAGATGGGTTTTACATTCTGGAGAGCCAGGAACTTTCTGCTTTGTTGTGCTATGAGGGAGATGATGAGATTTGTCAATCATCACCAAGAGGAAATATCCCATCTCCCACATCGTTCCAGAAGTCTGAATGTATCATCTAGTAGTTGCAGAGTGAGGGAAGCTTGTAAACAGAGGAATATCCGATAAATAGTTTCTTCTTAGTTTTTCTCATGGTTTAGTCATTTATTCATCCATCCACTCATTTGTTTATTTAAGAACTATTTATTTACCATCTAGTCGGCATAGGCCTAGGGCACTGGGGATGTAAGGACTGTGTCCACTGACTCACAGTCTGATGTAGGGGTGGAGTGGTCAGAGGAAATGATTCCTCATATTCAAGAAGAGCCTCCAAAGATTCCTACACAGGGAGTCAGGCCAAGACAGAGGAGGACATGCTTAAATCCCACCCTGATGGGCAGATGATTAGATATAAAGGACAGTTCTACTTATTGAGCATTTAAGAAGCTGGATCGAAAACGTAATTAAAATTCAAATTAAGAGCTGAATCAAAACACTTAATTTCCACTGATGATCTGCAGTGGGAATCAATCACCAAGTCAGCAGATAGGCCTAAAAACAAGCAAAATTAGCAGATCATTTTGTGTGGTGTTCAAAAAGAATTAACCAGTCATACCCCAGTCAGGAAAGTTGTGTAACAAACAGTGACTACCTTCTCAGCCATCAGCAAACACAGTGCAAGCCCAGGGGGAGGGCAGGGTGAGTACACAGGGTTTTATAAATAGACAGATGGTGTGAGGTGGATTTTCATTATAACTTGTAAGGAAGGTCGTTATGAATGAGCATTTTCTTCTTTCTTTCTTTTTCTTTCTTTCTTTCTTTCTTTCTTTCTTTCTTTCTTTCTTTCTTTCTTTCTTTCTTTCAAGAGAGAGAGCACATGTGTGAATGGGGGGGCCAGGGTGAGGGGCAGAGGGAGAAAGAGAATCTTAAGCAGGCTCCATACCCAGTGTGGAGCTTGACATGGGGCTGGATCTCCTGACCCTGAGATCATGACCTGAGACGAAATCAAGAGTCAGAGGCTTAACCCACTGAGCCACCCAGGTCCCCTTGAGCATTTTCTATTTTTAAAAAGACTGGTTATGGGGGCGCCTGGGTGGCTCAGTGGGTTAAAGCCTCTGCCTTCAGCTCAGGTCATGATCTCAGGGTCCTGGGATCGAGCCCCACATCAGGCTCCCAGCTCAGCAGGGAGCCTGCTTCCTTCTCTCTCTCTGCCTGCCTCTCAGCCTACTTGTGATCTCTCTCCCTCTGTGAAATAAATAAAAAAATCTTAAAAAAAAAAGACTGGTTATGATGAAGATAAAGTGTAGACCTGTGAAAAACCAAACTGCTCCACTCCATATATCTTTATTCTTCTTACTTCACCACCTTTCACTGTCTAAGGAGAGATGATAAAGTGATAGGTCACACAGTCTTTTACAGATATATACCATCACCATGTAGTCTTTGTATGTGAAAACAGATCTCTGAGTAAAAGACAAATATGATATCCCACTGATAGCAGCACATTGGCATAGGAGAAAAATCAGTTCTTAGAGTTAGAAACAGGATAAGTCCAAAGATACAGATGTAGTGAAAAGATGGGCCATATGTACCCCAATGTCCATAGCAGCATTGTCCACAATCGCCAAACTGTGGAAAGAGCCAAGATGCCCTTCAACAGGTGAATGGATAAAGAAGATGTGGTCCATATATACAATGGAATATTACACAGCCACCAGAAAGGATGAATACCCAACTTTTGTATCAACATGGACAGGTCTGGAGGAGATTATGCTGAGTGAAATAAGTCAAGCAGAGAAAATCAATTATATGGTTTCACTTACTTGTGGAACATGAGGAATAAAATGGAGGAGTCTAGGGGAAGGAAAGGAAAAGTGAATTGGGGTAAATTGGAAGGGGAGATGAAGCATGGAGAAGTCTCTCCATGAGAGACTATGGACTCTGAGAAACAAGCTGAGGGTTATGGAGGGGAGGAGGGGAATGGGTGAGCCTGGTGGTGGGTATTAAGGAGGGCATATATTGCATGGAGCACTGGATGTGGTGCATAAACAATGAATCTCAGATCACCAAAAAAATAAAAATAAAAAAATTAATTAATTAATTAATTAAAAAGAAAAGAAACAGGTTAAGTATTGCCCATGTCGGAGAATCCAGTTTCCACTCATGTCATGGTATAGAACGTCTTCTGTAGGATATCTTTCTGAAAGACTTTTTACAATGGGGGGAAGGCTCTGTGAAGAAAAGGTGATTAAAATAACCATCTTCTAGGTTGGGCCCAGAAAAATTAAATTCCACACTTATGAAGTCTCTGCATCCCTCTTTCAAGTCAAAACCAGTGAGAAGTTCGTTAGCTGTTTGATTAGCATCTTATCCAAGCATCTCACCACCATGTACCAAAAAAAAAAAAAAAAAAGAAAAGAAAAATAATTCCATTGTCTGTGAGCTAGGTAAAAATTGATTTAGTGGGCACCTGGGTGGCTCAGTGGGTTAAAGCCTCTGCCTTCGGCTCAGGTCATGATCCCAGGGTCCTGGGATCGAGGCCTGCATCGAGCTCTCTGCTCGGCAGGGAGCCTGCTTCCTCCTCTCTCTCTCTGCCTGCCTTTCTGCCTGCTTGTGATCTCTCTCTCTCTATGTCAAATAAATAAATAAAATCTTTAAAAAAATTGATTCGGTATTTTTTTATTCAAATTTTTAAAAACTTTTTTTGGTGGGTGCTCTCTTTTCTGCACATTTAAACTGAGCTATCCCCATTTTGCACTTTACTAAGTTAGGGTTCAAGTCCATGTTTTAGACTTGCACATCAGGACCATGTTCCTCAGCATTGGGATCTTTCTGTCCCCTGTCTGACCCCACCAGCTCTCTGCCCTGCTCACTTTTATTCTGCCAAACTCATCCATGCAAATGTGACGATGGGCGATCTCAATGGCAAGACATTCAAGGGGCATTCTGGAGGCAATATCGTAATTCAAAGGAGCTCACGGAAGGTGACTAAAAGATATTTTAGTGTAACCTTCATTTTTAATACGTTACTTTAAACTATACAATCAGCTGGTGGCTTGAGTACTATGAAGTGTGGGTCTTTATCTTCATTCTTCCTTCCATTCGCTACCCTGTTCTCCAGTGCTGTTTTGCACAGGCGGTGTCCTTTTCTCTCCTTACACCAAATCTCCTTCAGTGTGCGTCATGGAACCTCTGGCTTTGGAGCCTTCCCCAAGCTCTTCCTTCTCTGGAGTGGTGTTCTGTTTTCATTCACATTGTTACCTCCTGTTCATCCTTTAGAACTTGGCTGAAGAGTCACTCCTCCAGGAAGTTTGCTAGAGTTTTTGCCTTTCTTGACCATAAATTCTTTTTTTAGATGATTTTCCTCTGTGCTTCCTTAGCATCTTGGGCATGCTCCTCTCTGAACACTTGTCAAAGACCATGCCTGTACTTTATTCATCCAGCGCAGAGAAAGCTCTAATTAAAAGTAATTATTGATATTATTGTTGTTATTATTATTGTACTACAATCCCCAGCCTTAATGAAGCCACTGGAATATACTTGGAACTTGATAAATATTTGTAGGATGACTGGATAAGCCCAAGTTTGCATTGGGAACCATGCTTGCCTTTTGTACTATTTCGTCTGGATTATCTCAGAGGAAAGTGATCCCCATCCTCCTAATCCTTGTAATACCCTCTCCCATTCACACAGATTTTTCACTGTGTTCCCTGATTTATGCAGATGTCTCCTTTTGTAGAGTATAAATTCTTTGAGGCCAGCAGCACTATCCTATGAAACTCTGTGTCTTCTTCAGAGCCTGCCACAAGTTATTGAATGAAGTAGATCTTCAAAAAATTTTTTGAATGCATTAAAAAATAAATAAGCAGGATTACCTTTGTTGATTTCCTAGAATAAGAGTATATTTTTGCTGAATTAAAACACGGAGGAGGGGATGAATAAATATACCCAAGTCACTCTGAATGTGCTGTGCAATTCTAGTTTCTCAAGAAAAATCACTGCATAAGGGCTAAAATGGTTGCTGAAGCATGATGGTAAATTTTGTGGCAGTGTTTGAAGCAGAAAGCAAAAGAAGATATGATGTTAGCCTTCTATTTACACATCTCCTACCAGCACACTTAACAAATGAAAGAACTCCAAAGCTACACTGGATAGAATTAGAAAAGATTCCTTGATTGGTTAGTGATGTCTGTCATGAGAACGGCGATGGCATGTTCATGGATTTAACCATCTCAGGACTCTGCATCTTCCTAGTCATTCAATTGAGTAGCAAGAACTGAAAACTGATTTCTAATTCCTGAGGTTAAAACTATGGTATTTAGGTTTTTATTCTGTTGGGTTCTGCAATAAGAAATACTATAAATTGGTTTTGGAGTTGTTATAAAACACTGAGTGAAAGGGGTGGGCTTTGTTTGTTTTTTGCTCTTTCATGCTTATTCCTAAGATCTAGGTTTTGAAAACCTTTCTTGTTTAAGGAGGTAGAACCTAATTTCTCCCATTCCCCTTGAGGATGGCTTCCAAAGATAGCATGTGGAGAGGGAAACTGGCCATCCCTCCCCAACCAACTGCTCAGGGTGAACATTCCGTCCTAAGTCATGTCGATATATATACTCTTTGATATGTGATATGGGCACTTTGTATTCCTCCCCAAACCCAATAACTCCAAGTTTAATCCTGAGAAACCTCAGCCAAACTAAAATTAAGGGGCATTCTACAACTTATCTGACCAATACGCCTCAAACTCTCAAAGTCTTGCAAAACAAGGAAAGAGTGAGAAACTGTCAGTGCCAAGGGGAGTCTAAGGTGACATAACCACTAAGTGCAGTGTGGCATCCTGAGACAGAAAAAGAGTGTCGGTGGAAAGCTGGTAAAGTAAAATACAGTCTGAAGTTTAGTTAATGGCAATGAACCAGTGTTGGCTTCTTGGTTTGGACAAGTGTTTCGTGACAATGTGAGATGTTAACGTTAAGGGAAGCTTGGTGAGAGATACCCCAGGTGAGGAGCTTTTGCTATCTTTGCAACTCTTCTGTATATCTACAGTCATTCTAAAATTAAAAGTTTGTTTAAAAACCAACGAACTACACAAAATTTGTCAGTGAGCTGTGTATATTCTTGTCTGCTGTGTGTGCGCATGTGCGTGCATACTAAAAATGTGTTCCAATACTACAGATCGGAGGTTGAGGCTTCAGAATACTTCATCTGAGGAGTTTTGTGAGGTGAATGCTACTGGGGCCTTGTCTGGTTAATATTCACCATTCTATTTTTGAGTCTTCCTCACCTTACGGTAGTTAGAATTTTTCCTCCCTCCTATTCTCGCTATAAATGAAGTGTGGGAATAGTCAGCATTTTCCTTGCACTTCCTCTACTTTCACATACTGGTTCTACTCTCTTCTATCGGGAATCTATCCTTTTTTGATGTCTGCCTGCATTTTCATATGATAATTCGAACTACTTTACTTTGTATTTTCTTCCAATTTACTTGCAGAACTCAGACACATTTTTATCATCCATGACATCAGTTGTGAATCTTAATCTTTAAACCAAATAAAAGATTTGGCTTAACAATAGATATGTAAATTCGGCCCTTTTATCTTTTATTTTCCCCTGCTGATATTACTGGGTACACATTCATAATATTGAAGTTTGAATTACTTTTCCTTGACTAGAAAAATACATTCCCTCTGATTTATAGTCAGAGGGAATCAGGCAAGGGTCTACTGCTAATGTGGAAAAAGGATAACAGGAGAGCCACATTTGAGGATGCTTATCAAGGTCCGTTTAATTCCACAGAATTGTCTTGTGGCCCTGAAGGCTGGCAGGGCAGGGTCTCCAACCTGGAATAACATCCTGCTCTTCAACAGCTATAAAATTAACTGAAAATTTATGGTTCTGGCAAATACTTCTGGCTTTTTATGTGTTAGTTATTAACTAAGAATATTTCACTGGGGAGATTTATTTGACTAAAATGCATTGAAATTACTTGCATCAATGAACTATATTATAGGTGAAACTCGGTATAAATTATGTAGGAGGGGATTCAAAAATAACAAGGCGACAAAGCTTAGAAAAACCAGTCACGCCATCTCTTCCCTTGATTTGATTTTAGCTTATTTGAACTCTCGGGCCAGAACTTGAAAATGGTTCTGGTGGAAAGTTAAAATGAAAATGCAAACGAGGGATTTTTGCGGTGACAGGGTAACTTGTATCTGACTAACCCTTCTGCTGAGAACAACTATTAAAGCTGAATTAAAGCACAAAACAAAACAAAAAGCTGATGTCTGAAAGTACTGGAGAGCAACCAGGATGACCAGAAGTACGGGAACAAGATTCAATACAGAAAGAACATACATCATAAGCCGTAGGTCTGTCATGATTTTATCCCCTTAAGAGCATTTGCTTAAATGCTATATGAGGCCTAGAAGCTCAGAAAGGGTGGTGTCCTGGAGCCTGTGGTAGTCTCGAGGATGGGGGAGACAAAAATGGGAGAGCCAGATGACCAAGGGAGTCACAAAAATGTGAACCTGAGGGTTTGTATGCAGTTTCCCCATGAAGGATCTGTTAGTTACAAATAGCTGCACATGTGGGACAAGAAGCTTAGGAACGAAGCAGAGAGGAGGCTAAGAGGCTATCACGTAAGGAGAGGAGAGTTCTTTTATCTGGTATTGGACTTACCCTATTGTTATAAACCTATGTAAGAGATGGACAGAATATGTAAAATAACAATTTGCAGCCATTGGACAGCAACCAGCACAGAGCTCTAATCCTAGAGAGAAGGAAAGCATAAGACGTGATCTCCACATTCCTGGTGCTTTCTCTCTGATGATAAGTTTCCAGTTTTCAGAGCAAGAAAATGGAGCCTCAGCAGAGAATTGTGCTCTTGCTAAGTGAAGGAGACAAAGATGGAAATTTTAGATTGCCAAGGTATCTGGGATTTGGGAACAAGGTGCCAGAGAAAAGGGGACCAAATTATTAGGGAGAAAAGTTTCCTAAGTCTGAGTAAATAATTCCCTTGAATCCTTGGCTTACTCCTAAACTACAGGCCAGTGTGCAGCTCCGAGAGCCTTAGCAGAGAATAGCTGTGATTTAACTTGTCATTTAACTACCAGAACAAACTTAACGTTCCTGAGATGAAGAAAACATAGTTGAGAGCATCTACAATGCCTGAAAAATTACCAATATGCAAAAAAGCATGCAAAGTTATCAATAATTTCGAGAAAAGACATAACCAGAGCCAGAGATAATCCAGATGGTAGAGTGAGCATTTAAACATGTCAAAATGACCACAATTATTATGTGAAAACATAGAAGATGTTTTCTCCAAAACATGAAGAATACTAACAGATATTCAGAATCTATAAAAAAGAATCTAATGGACATTTTAGAATTGTAAAGCACAGTATCTGAAATCAGAATGGATTGAATGAGTTTAAAAGCAGACGGGAGGGACTCAGTCTAGTGGCTGCCTTCGGCTCAGGTCATGATCTCAGGGTCCTGGGATCACATCCTACATTGGGCTCCTTGCTCTACAGGGAGCCTGTTTCTCCCTCTGCCTGCCACTCTACTTGCTTGTGCGCTCTCTTTCTCTATCTCTGACAAATGAATAACTAAAATCTTTAAAAAACTAAAATAAAAAATAAAAGCAGACCAGATATGAGACAAGACTCGTAGACTCAAAGACATGTCAATAGCAAATTTTCAGTTTGAAAGACAATATAAGAAATAATAAGAAAATAGAACATGAAATGAGAGAGTACAATCATAAAGGCCTACATAACTACTGGCATCTCCAAAAGAGGAGGAAGATAAAGTTGTACAGAAACAATCTTTAATGAAATATTGACCAAGAATTCCTAAATCTGACAACAAGATTTTACCTCATTAATTCAAGAACCTGAATAAATATCAAGCAAAACAAATACCAAAAACCACACCCGATAAATTATAGTCAAACTTCTAAAATTCAAAGACAAAGAGAAAAGTCTTTTTTTTAATGCAAGTATAATTAAGATGTAGGTGTTACATTAATTCCAGGTGTATAATATAATGATTCAAAAATTCTATACATTTCTCAGTGCTTATCACGATAAGTGTACTCTTAATCCCCCTCACCTATTTCACCCACGCACCCACCAACTTCCCCTCTGACATTCACCAGTTTGTTCTCTGTATTTAGGAGTCTGTTTTTTTTGGATTTTTTTAAATTTGTTCATTTGTTTTGTTTCTTAAATCCTACATATGAGTGAGATCATATGGTATTTATCTTTCTCTGTCTGACTTATTTCACTTAGCATTATACCCTCTAGATCCATCCATGTTGTTGCAAATGGCAAGATCTTATTCCTTTTTATGGCTGAGTAATATTCCAGTGTGTGTGTGTGCATGTGTGTGTGTGTGTGTGTGTGTGTGTGTGTGTGTGTATTAGATGCACCAGTTTGTATTCCCAGCAACAGTGCATGAGGGTTACTTCTTCTCCATATCTTGCCAATACTTGTTATTTTTTGTGTTTTTGATTTTAGCCATCCTGATAGGTGCGAAGTGGTATTTCATTGTGGTTTTGATTTGCATTTCCCTGATGATCAGTGATGTCAAGCATCCTCTTGTGCCTGTTGTCCATTTGTGTGTCCTCTTCAGCAAATTGTCTATTGATGTCCTCTGCCCATTTTTAATGAGATTATTTAGGTTTTGGGGTTTTTTTTTGTTGTTGTTGTTGTTGTTTATTTTTGGTGTTGAGTTGCAGAAATTCTTCATGTATTTTGGATACTAACTCCTTATCAGATACATCATTTGTAAAACAATAAAACAGGACTACTTTCTTATGCCATATACAAAAATAAATTCAAAATGAATTGAAGACCTAAATGTGAGACCTGAAAATATAACGTTCCTAGAAGAAAACATAGGAAGTAATATCTCTGACACTGGCAGTAGAAGCATTTTTCTAGACATGTCTTCTCTGGCAAGAAAAACACAAGCAAAATTAAACTATTGGGACTACACCAAATTAAAAGGTTTTGCACAGTAAAGGACACCATGAACAAAACAAAAAGGCAACCTACTGAATGAAGATATTTGCAAATGATATATCTGAAAAGAGAAAAGTCTTAAAAGCAGCCATAGGAAAAAATATAGAATTAATAGCTGAATTCCTAATGGAAACAATGGAAGCCAGAAAATAACAGAATGTCATCTGTAAGTGCTAGAAAAAATCATCCTCAACTGCTATACCTAGCAAAATATCTCTGAAAAAATAAAAGCAAAATACACACAATTTCAGACAAGCTGAAGCTGGAAGATTTTGTCAGCAGCAGACCCACAGTGCAAGAAACATTGAGAGTTCTTCCTATGGAAGGAAAATGATCCCAGATGAAAAGCATGAGAACACAGAAAGGAATGAAGTATATATCATAAAAGGTATTATGTGAATAATTATAATGAATATTTGACTGATTAAAACAAAAAACAAAGTCTTTTACAATTCATAACATCAATAAAAGTAAAATATGTGACAACAATGGGACAAAGAACATAAGAGAAAAATGGATATAAGCTCTGTATATTTCTTATGTTGTTTGGGCAGTAGTAAAGGTAGCAATTTGAAGTATGTTATAATTGATTAAGGAGGCATATTGTAATTTTCCCTAAGAGAATGATACTAGAAAGTAATATAACAAAATAGCCAATAGGTGAGATACAATAAGAATATTAAAAATACTTGATTAATTCACAGAATGTAGAAAGGAGAACTGAAGAAATGAACAGACGGAACAGAGAGAAAATATCAAACTAATAGGCATAAACTCAACTATATTAGTAACTATGTTAAATGCATGTGGACTAAAACTCACCAATTAAAAGATGAAAATTATCATAGCTGAGTAAAAAAAGAAAAAAAACTACATTTAGTTTATAAGAACCACATACGAAATTAAGATATAGATTGAGCTTAAAAGCATGGAAATGCATCTGCTACACTAACCAGAAGAAATCTGGTATGTCTATATTTATATCATTCAAAGTAGACTTTAAGGTGGAGCCATATAGGAGATAATGAAAGGTATTTCATAATGATAAAGGGTTGACTCAACAGTAAAATGTAACAATGTTAAGCATAAATGCACCTAATCACATAGCTTCCTAATATATAAAGTAAAAGATCTCCCAAACAAAAGAGAGAACTTTAAAATTGTAGTTGCAGATTTTTAACACATCTCTCACTGATAGCGTATGTAGACAGAAAATATACAGAAGATATGGGCAATATAGTTAGTAGACTTCATTAAATCAAATACATAAAATACAATAATGCTGAAGCTAAAACTGCAGTATATACATTGTTTTCAAGTGCATTTGGATAATTTAGGAAAACATCATACTCTGGGACATTGAATAAGTCTCCTCATATTTCAAATAATTTGAATCAGCAGCATATGTTCTCTGTCAAGTTTGGAATGAAGTTATATTTCAAAACTAGAAAGTATAAAATATCCAAATGTTTAGATATTAAGCAACACACATTTAAACCATTCATGGATTGATAGAATGGAAATTATAAAATAGTTTGAACTGAATAATGATGCAAACTCAATTATCAAACTAGTAGAAAACCGCTATAGTAGAGATGGAGAGAAATTAATAGCTTCCAATGTATATGCTGGAAAAGAAGAAAGATTAAAACTAGTGACCTACTATTATCCAAATCTAGAAGCTAGAAAACCAAGAACAAATTAGATGCAAATAAGTGCAGAATATAATAAATAAGAGCAGAAATCAATGACATAGAAAACAGGCACAGGGCACCTGGGTGGCTCAGTGGGTTAAAGCCTTTGCCTTCGGCTCAGGTCATGATCTCAGGGTCCTGGGATCGAGGCCCGCATCAGGCTCTCTGCTCGGCAGGGAGCCTGCTTCCTCCTCTCTCTCTGCCTGCCTCTCTGCCTATTTGTAATCTCTCTCTGTGTGTCAAATAATAAAATAAATAAAATAAATAAAAAATAAATAAAATCTTTAAAAATAAATAAAATCTTTAAAAAAAGGAAACAGGCACACATCTGAGGAAACAATAAAGTTAAATTTTAGTTATCAGAAATGTTATTAAATTAATAATTGTGACTGGTAAGAAAAATTCATTAGTGTAATCATCAAGGGAATGTAAATTAAAACCTATCAGAATGGCTATTGCCAAAAAGACAAAAAATTACAAGTGTTGGGAGGATGTGTAGAAAAGGGAGCCCTTGTGCACTGTTCGTAGGAATGTAAATTGGTGTAGCCACTGTGGAAAACAGTATGGAGGTTCCTAGAACAATGAAAACAGGAATGACTCTATGATCCAGTAGTTCCACCAAGAAAACAAAAACACTAACTTGAAAAGATATATGCACCCCATGTGCGTTGTGGCATTATTTACAAGAGCCAACCTATGGAAACAATCTAAGCGACCATCCATGGATGAATGGATGAAGATATTGTTGTATATAAATACCAATGGGATATTTTACAGCCATAAAAAGAGTGAAATCTTTTTATTTGTATTAACATGGATTGTTGACAGCATCATGCTAAGTGAAATAAGTTAGAGAAAGATAAACACAGTATGATCTCACTTATATGTAGAATCTAAACTCTCAATCCCCCCAACAAACTAGATAAAAAGAAGAGATAGGAGCAAGGGTGGGGGCCTAGACAAAATGGGGAAGATAGTCCAAAGATGGAAACTTCCAGTTATCGAATAAGTAAGTCATAAGATGTAATGTATAGCATAGTGAGTATAGTTAACAATACTGTATTGTGATTTTGAAAGTTGCTAAGAGGTTAGATCTTAAAAGTTCTTTTCACATGAAAAAAGATTGTAACTATGTATAGTGACAGATGTTAACTAGACTTATTGGGATGGGCATTTAGCAATAATATACAAATATAAAATAATTATGTTACACACCTGCAACTAATATAATGTTATATGGCAATTATATCTCAATAAAAATATATATTAAAAATAATGAAAAAGTAGAATAGCAGGAATAGAAGGGGCATTAGTAGAAGGCCTACAGAAGATATCAAGATAATAAGAAAATAATATACAAATGTAATAGCAGTAAGTTTGAAATTTTTACATTTAATAGAAAAATGTCGTGAAAGACAAAACTTTTGAAATATGATAGAAGAAATAGAAAATCTTAACATTCCTATATCTATTAAAGAAATTGAATCTATAATTACAAATCTTCAACAGGCAAAAAAACAAGCAAACAAACTTCAGGCCCAGATAGTTTCACTGGTGAGTCTTCCAAACTTGTAAAGAAAAAATACAACTAACTTCACAGAAATGATTCAAGGGAATAAAAAATAGAGAGAATATGGAGAAGCCGGCCCTCTCATAAATTGCATGGGAATATAAATTGGTGCAACCACTATGGGAAACTGTTGGGACTATCTACCAAGTCTGAATATATGTAGGTGCCATGACCATTTTATACTACATTTAGATATAGACCCAATGTACATGAGTACATATGTGCATCCAAAGGAATAAAGAAGAATGTTCATAGCATCATTCTTCATGATAGAAACAACCCAGATGTTTAGGCAGAGTCAAATGGTTACATTGTGATCTATTCACACAATAGAATACTACACAGCAGTGAAAAAGAAATTATAGCTACACATTTCAACATCAATGAATCTCATAGAAATATTGTCAGCTGAAAGAAAGCAGGCACAGAACAGCCTGAAATTCTACAGGATTCTATTTGTTCATGTTAACACACAGGCCAAAAACAAACAAACAAACAAACAAACCCAAAAAACTAATGCTATGTGGAAGGGTGATTCCAGGAAGCATTAAGAGAGAGGCCTTCATGCCCCAGGAAATAGTCTACTCCTTGATGCAGGAAGTGGTTATACAGATGGATCACATCATAAGAATTAACTGAATGGTAAACTTACGATTTACAATTCATTCTTCTATATGTCATACTTTAATAAGAAGTTCCCTTCTCTCCTCCCCAAAGCAAATGGATCCTCAAAATTTAACATGCCTAGTGCCTATTTGAGGATATGGATAAATATCATGTGTCCGTCTTAGCTTGTATAAGAAGGGATCTCTTAAATGAACTATCAACTTGATTATGGAGCAAGATTGCAAAATGTAGTACAACTAACATTAAACTACTGTTTGTTTTCTCTTTCTCTACTTTTTTTTTTCTTCTGTGGATGTGTTCCCATATTTAACTAGTTAAGTGCTTGGAAGGTCAGGCTAATGCCTCTTATAATGTTAGTGACAAAGCATCCAGGAGTACCCCAGACACAGAGCTGCCTGGGAGAGAGACCTTGGCCTCCAAACTGATTCTGCCCTATCCCACAATGGCTGTGATGAATTTTCCTGCCTCAGAATGAGGTTTAAGACATGTTATAAAATGGGAGACGCTTGGGTATGGTGAGCTCCTGGAATGCCAAGAAGTCAGTAGAAAGACCATGGACTTCAGATCTGAAGGGCTCTTGATCTAGGTAAGTACCTCAATAAGCCACCGAGGGCCAAATTTCCACCTCTGTTTAGTCAGTTCACAATGACATCTCAAAGGTGCAAAGACTCCATATCACACTAGAAGTGATCTTCCACTGGCAGTATATAGCAAATTCACATTTATGATAATATCAGATCAAATTCTTCCCTGGCTATGGAATTTGAATCTGGAGGTGCAGACCATAGGATGTGTCTCTTTATTTTTATTATTATTTTTTAAAATTTTATTTTTATTCTTTGCCCAAGGGGTACAGGTCTGTGAATCATCAGGCTTACATCTTTCACAGTATTCACATGAGAAAGTGCTCAACATCACTCAGCATCAGAGAAATACAAATCAAAACCACAGCAGGATGTGTCTCTTTAAAAAGCTCCTCTGGTGGCTGTAATGTGCCACTCTGGCTCAGACACACATGGTGACCAGAGCCTGGGGTGGGGTGTGGAGCTGGGGGAGGCTGATGCATTGGGCAGTGAGTACTCTGAAGGCATGGGGGGCGGGGCATGACTTTGTCCAAGGCTTCATATCCTCAAAATAGAAGAGTTTCTAATAAGTAAAATGGATTGTGAATATTTTTTAGATTCCTAAAATGTTAGTTCTGAAAGAGATCTTTGAAACCGTCCTGTCTAAAGTTCACATTTCATGGAGGAAACTGAGGCTCAGAGAGTGAGCTGGTGAAAATTTAGTGCCTCAGACTCTCAGTCTCAGTCCTGGACGCCTTGCCATGGTCCTCTTTACTTCCAAATCCCTCTGTCTTCATCTCCCTTTCTCTCTCTGGTCAGAGAGGGTGACTGCACCCTTACCCTGAGCAGGTCTCAGCCATCACACACACACACACACACACACACACACACACACACACACTAGTACACAGGCAAACCCCATGCATGCCTTCCATGAGATGCAGGCTTGTAGGACATGGGGGCAGCTGTACATTTGTCTGGGAGCCACAGAGCCTTGAGAGTTTGATGTTTTGCAGGTACCACAGCTCCTACTCAGTGGTATCTAGGCATTTGGAAAGGCGTTCAGAACATTCTCATCAGAAGAAAGGTGTAAAAGCAAGTGGAAATATGGCCCAACTCCAAAACTCCATTATTTGTGCTGGTTCCTGAATAGAAAATGATTTAACGTGAAAGCCTGGAGTCCTTTAAGGTGGAGGTGTCCTTAAGCATCAGTTTGCCCTTAAAAATCCAATTGAACAAAGAAAATATGTGCAGTGCTCAGCCTCAAAGGGAGCTCATGACCAGAATGATACTTGAACACAATTTCTGAAAACTTGTTTGCACACTGAACTGCCAGCAGGAGAAGTCTAAAGGTGTGACAGTGGCTTCAGAATGTCCCTTCCTACTCTTACTATTCACCTTCAGAAGCGTGACCATGCAGAGGGCAGTGGGTTACAAAATAAGGAACTGAACACTTTGTCTGTGGTTCGGATAGTTTTTATGAGATGGGAGTCCAGAGCGTGCTTTAAAATGTAGTCTATAATTCATTCCAGATGAACCGTAAAATGCAAAAACATTAATTTTTACAACAACTCTCGTTATTTACAACATTTTCCCCATTCTCTATTAAAAATATTTCTTTGTTGGATGTATAGGATGTTCACAGCTGCTAGATTATTTACAGGGCACATGATGAACAGTTATAACAGTTTAGCCACTAGAAAATTAAAGCAGTTTAAAAAAGGTAAATTGTTTCTGAGATGTTTTAACATTGAATTAAAACCAGAACAGGGGAATGAAATTTATTTACCAAGACCTAACTGCCAAGTGCAATTGATCTAAAAATAGGACTTTGAAATTTTATTTTAGTCAGGGTACTTCACAAAACACCCCAGATGGTGGTTTGAGAATGAGGCATATTTATTGGAGGAACTTCTTTGGAATGAGGAAAAAGGCAGAAATGTGATGAAATGAGACCCAAGACTCATGAAATTGTTGATGTTGCTCTCTGCTCATTCAATCAGTGAGTATTTAAGAGGCTACTGGGAGCCACATATTGTGCTAGATATTAGGGATATAATGATGAAAAAATAGGGTCCCTGCTCTCAAGCGGTTCATACTCCAAACATGAGATAAGCACATGGAAATGATGCTATCAGGAGGTCACTGCCGCACAGGAGCTGAATATAAAGCAGACGGAACAGCTCTATCTGTGGTATCTGAGAAGACTTGCCCAGGCTGGGAACATCTGAGCTAAGCAGTGGTTGAAAAGTGACAGATGCTTATTTTGTTTGATTTTAAACAGATTGTATAGAAAAAATTGAAGGGGAAACCCATCGAGATGACGTAGTGAACTGGTACTTTGTTGCACCCAAACATACAGCAATGAGGGATAAAATGTAAATAAGGAAAGCTTAGCAGACATAGCCAGATTCAAAACCAAGGAAAAAGTCTTCAAGAACTGAAAATGGGACAGAAATATGAACAGATGGTAGGACGTGAGTAAATGTGTGCTTTGCCCTCAACTGGCAGTGATGACAGGGAGTTGGTTTCTTCAAGGGAGAGGGTTCTCTCTGAGGACATGAGACAGATATTTCTCTTACATCATTAAAAAAAAATGGCTGGAAAAAATGCTGTTGATTACTGCCTGGGTCAAGGTACCCTAGAAACAGCCTTGTGACTGGGAATTGAATGTAATTATCCAATAGCTTGTAGCTTGGTGTCTTTGTTCTCCTCAGTATCATCATAGGGCCCATGACCTGTAGTGGGTTGACTAAGATCCTTCCCCCAAATGCATGGTCATCTAGAACCTCAGAATGTGACCTTATCTAGAAATAAGCTTGTTGCAGATGTAATTGGGTACAGATCTTGAGATGAAATCATCCTGGATTTAGGGTGGTCTCTAAACCCAATGACCAAGATGTCCTCATAAGAAGAGAACACACAGAGAGACACAGATGAGAAAGCCACATGAGGACAGAGAAAGAGACTGGAATGATGCACCAACTGCAAGTGAAGGAGCGCTGGGAGCCACCAGGAGCTAGGAAAAGACAAGGAAGGATTCTTTCCTGGAGCGTTAGACAGAGCATGGACCTGCTGACACCTTGATTTCAGGCACTTGGCCTCCAGAACTGTGAGAGGATGCATTCCTGTTGTTTGAAGCACCAGGCTTGTGGTAATTATCACAAAAGCCGTAGGAAATTAATATATGTCCCAAACCTCCAAACCCTTGAAAGACCTGGTTCCAGACTGGGGGCATGTTGAGAGACTGTGGAGAGAAAGGTATATGGTGGCATGGAGAGACACAATTGAGTACAGAAAGCAAGAGCAAGGGAGACTACAGAGAAGGTAAGGGAGAGTGCGTTCATATGCAGATGTCCGAGAACTAGGGTCCAAATCCAAACCCAGACCTAAAGACTTACTTTCAAAATAAGCCTGCAGACATAGATTCAGAAACACATGGAGAAAACTAGCTTTATGAAAAACAGCCAACAAAATTGACTACTGTTGCATAGATTTACTCTGGATGCAATTAATTCTACAGCAGGGCCTGATACAGATTTGCCTTATTTATCTCATCAATAAATGAAGTTTCCCACATTTTACACCATAAATTCTATGATTGTTTATATTGATATAGACTTGAAAATGATTATGTTTAGGATGCTCAGAGATAAATTTAGTCTTTACATCTATAAAAAGGAAAATAAATTATGAAACGCAGCAAGCAGAAATGAAAAAATAATAGATGGATATGAAAATAATTATATAGAGCTTTATTAGCTGTAGAGAGAATAACAACAGAAGTATCTTCCCAAAAGGTTCTGTCCATGAAAAAGTAGCTCCTGGGAAGATTTCTGCTCTGTGAGCTAAGATCACCCTGCATACTTTGGTCTCTGGGAGACCCTTGGTAGAAAATCTGGTCCTTGGGGAACGTGCTTATACTTACTGAAGAAAGCAGCAGGAAAGGGCCCAAAATATCTTCTTCCATTTCAAGCTGCTTCAACTTGTTGCTCTATGTTATTTTATTTTTAAAAGATTTATTTCGGAAGGGGAGACGAACCAGGAGAGGCTGTGGACTCTGAGAAACAAGCTGAGGGCTATGGAGGGGAGGGCGGAGCCTGGTGGTGGGTATTAAGGAGGGCATGTATTGCATGGAGCACTGGGTGTGGTGCATAAACAATGAATCTTGGATCGTTGAAAAAAATAAATAAAATTAAAAAAATAAAAGATTATTTATTTGAGAGAGAAAAAGAGAGGGTGAGGAGAAGGGCAGAAGGAGAGAGAATGTCAAGCAGACTCCCCACTAAGCGCAGAGGCTGATGTGGGGGCTGGATCTCACCACCCTGAGATCATGACCTGAGCTGAAATCAAGAGTCCGAAGCTCAACCAACTGAGCCACCAGGCTCCTCTTGTGGCTCTATTTTGAATCCATGGCTCAGACCCAAGCAGGGCGAGCTGTGACTCTTGTGTTATGGAGAGCAGCTGCCATTTCTTAAAATTGGCACTGGTTTTAGAGTCAGGAGTGGGGCTGGTGAGGTGGGAGTGGGCCACAATGGGGGAAGAAGTGCAAACTACCATGATCCAGGGGTCTGAACCAGGACTCCGGCACACGCTCGGATCCCGTGTACAGATTTTTAGCCAGTTTGCTCACACTGTGGGTCCTGACCCTTGACAGTCCGGTTCAGGTGTAGAGGGATTCTGACCAGGTGTGTTTGAGCCAATCCAGGCACTACTCCATTGTCAATTCTGAAGAGTCATAGAAACGTATAAATTGTAAACTTAAAATGAAGAGCAAATACTTGATCTCCTCCTACGCTCTTAGCTTTCAGCCTAGATCCAGACATTCGTTGAGTTGAAAATAATTATTATAATGTAGCATGTTAATCCAAATTCTTTGGCTACAACACTCTGTTAAGATAGAAAATGAAAAAATGGAATAAAAAAATCACTGCATTTTAGAAAGCAAAATAGTCTAGTAATTATTACTAAAAGCTGATATTGGTTGGGTGCTCTGTGCCAGAAATTGTTCCAAGTGATTAAAAAGGATAATGGACTTTGGAGTCAGTTGACTCCACCACACATTTGCTGTGTGAACTTGGTAAGTTATTTATCCTCTTTGGGCTTTATTTATTTCATATAAAATGGGGGTGATAAAGTGTTCCTTGTGGGGATTATATGTGATAAAATATATAGTGCTTAGTATACTGTACCTGGCATATAAATAAGCTTTTAATAAGTCTTAGCTAATGTAGGAACATTTGTTGATTCCTTCTCCAAGATCCATTTTCCCCTTCATCTTTTTCAATTTCTTAAATTTCTTAATCTTAAAATTGAGCTTTAGCTACATTGATTGGGAGTTGGAGAAGAAACAGAATTAAACTGTGAAGGTCATTCCTTCAGACAAACTCCATTGTCATAGAAACAATAATAGTATATCACCTACTATCTGTCACTTGCTCTGTTTTAGGGATTCTGTTAGGTGCTTTGCTTACATTTCCTTTTAATTATTTTATATGAGGAAACAGAAGCTTAGACAGTAGTTCTTAGGGCCTTCTACCTAAAATAGTACCCAGAGCTAGCTGAGCTCTCAATATATAATTGTTGCATGTTAATTAACTGCCCCAATACATACAAAACCAGGGTGCATACTCCTGTCTGCTTCCTTCCAAAGTCTGCGCCTGTCAGTATACTACATTGCTTTCATGCATCAAGTGTTCCATCCCATTATTAGTAAAAGTCTGTCCACTGATCTAATTTACTGGGTTGTTATCTCAGGCAAGTAGCTGTCAATTGAGAAAGTTTAGCTTCATCTGAGTCAATTCCTAATTTGATCACATTGACCATTTTTTTTTAGAAGCTAGACTTTTTAGACCATTGCCAAGAGCAAGATAAGATATATAAACTCCAGGTTGCTAAGCTCAAGTAGTTTGTAGCCCTCAAAGGAATTCTTTCTGTTACAAATTATATGCCTTGAGTTGACATCCAAACCTTACCCCAAGGACTTTAAGAAGGAGCTGAAAACTTGTATTCCAGACATAAGTGGTTATTCCAAATAAAGTGCTGGAATTCTTGCCCAACCTTGAAATGCCTATAAAAAATGACATTCTTTCAATTTGTCTTAAAATAAAAAATTATCTAGAATAGAAATATGTGATTTATAATGAGGTTTCAGTGAATTTTGCTATTGATACAGGGAGTTTTTTTAGCATCCATTAATTGTGAAATTGCAATATTTTGAAATGTTTTGTCATGCTCATATTAATCAACTTTGATCTCATATAGTAAATGATAATCAAAAGTGTTTCATGTCCATGAAGAGTGGCCTTATTTTCATCGAGGAAAAAAGAGAAATGACAAGTATCTAATTTTACTGATTTTTTAGGCTTTGATACTTTTTGCTACAGCTCCTTTGCAGCTGAGTATAAAATTCAAGGTCCAGACTGCCAACGGGAGATGTAAATCCCAGGCTCTCTGATGGTACAGCAGTTAATACAGTCATTAGGATTTCTCATCAGGACCTACCTGGTTAATCAGTAAACATATTGATATTGTCAGTATATACATAATAAGAACTATTTGTTGAATGCCTAAGTGGCAGGTGAAGTGAAAAAGGTAGGAATATGCATATTTGTGGAAGCTTTAAGACTAGCTTATTAAATGTGCTACTGTGAATTATCTAACTACTCACTTTCCTCAGCTTTAAAATGGAGAAAAATCATAACTAGCTTGGAGGTGGTTGTGAGGATTAAAAAATCGGTATTGCACAGAAGGCTTTGCGTATTCTAACAAGGTTTTAAATTTAAAATAATTTTAATTAATTAATTAATTAATTTTTGAGAGAGAGAGAGAGAGTGTGAACAGTGGTGGGGCAGAGGGAGAGAGAGAATCTTAAACAGGTTCCACGTCCAGTGCAGAGCCTGACATGGGGCTCGATCTCACCACCCCGAGATCATGACCTGAGCTGAAATTAGGCTGAATACAAGGCTTAACTGACTGAGCCGCCCAGGCAACCCTGTGTATTCTAAGGTTTCAATACATGTTATCCTCTGTTGTCATTATTTCATTTGAAGGACAAAATTAGGTCATTTAGCTATGAGGGCCAGAGCCACAACTCAAATGCTGATGTAAAGTCCATTGAGACATCCTTTATATTCTGCTGATTTTTTTTTGATGTATAGGGAAAATTGGGACTATAGGACTTGGGAACAGGGCGAAACCCATTCTTCATCATGGACATTCAGAGCTTCATGGAAGAATGACGTTGGATGTGTGTCTTCAAAGATGACTAGGATTTTGATGAGTGAAAATAACCAGCATTTTACCTTTCCTCCAGGCTCTTTAGAATCTTGATAGCATAAGCAGTGATGACAAATAGGTTTCCCTATTAATTTATTGATAATAATTCATGGCAGAATGCTGCAATCAATCAGTGATGTCTGTCAAGTAGGCCAAATGGAAAAAGTTTTGACATCTCTGCCTTTTCTTACTAATTCCTGTGAGTCTTTTCTTTCCTTTCTTAATTTTTGGTCCTTAGAGGAATACCTCCATTAAAGCCAAAATTTTGGATTTTGCATGTTAAAGCATCCACTTTATGCAATATGGCTTTACTGAGTATTTGAGGAGACATCTATATATCTTGCTTAAGTCTGAGACATGGTGAGCAATATTGAAAATTAAAAATGACTTATGGGATTTAAGCTCCAGCCAAACTCAGCAGTGTTTCATTGTCCATTCCCTGATTACATAGCTCCCATACTGGGTATACACACCCACATCCAGTTCAAGGGCTAATCATGGTCACAGTGGCCCTTTAAATGGCCTTCACAATCTGTATATGTTCTCAGTTTTGTTCTTCAAGAGATTTCATACTAAAATTCCTATCACAGCTAAGGGATATATTTAAAATGTCACATAGGTATTGTAGAATAAACCTGTCTAGACAAGGGGCTGGAAGATACATTTTCAATGGCTCTTTTTCAGTTCTCTTCAAAATAGCTTTGTTATAATAATAGCTGGTCTTTGAGGAAAAAGTCCTGAGAAATATATACTAAGCTGAGGGTATATAACACTTGTTAGAAAGTAATTCCTCTCGGGATCTTTGAGTTCTCAGACATGAGTCATCAAATGTAAAGGAGCTTTTGATGACACCCACAAGCAATTCCCCATCTCAGTGGACAGAACTCCTTCTTATCTGAGGATAATTGGCACCAGGAAAGGAGCTTTGAAAGCAGATCCTCTTCACAACGTACCAACATTTCACGGAGAATAGTTAATCAATCATTCAATCATCAAAAGATTTGGTCAGAATGTGAATAAAGGTGCTTTATCTTATATTTAATACAGTGAAGGTTATGAATCTGCCCTAATTAGAATGAAGCATGCACCAAGTGATTTTAGTTTTCTTTTTGCTGTAATTTTTCAGTGTAAGTCATATGGTAGCACCAAAAATAATTTTCCACTGTACATTTGCCTTTAGCGACTTGGTTATAAAGAGGGGCATTTTTGCAAAAATATTCAAAGGTTGATCTATGAGTTTTCTGAGGGCCTCCCAATCCTCTGATATTGGAGTCCCCCCTTCCTAAATGTAAGTGTTTTATTGACATATAACTCCCATACCATAGAATTTATCTGTTTAAAGTGTACATTTCAAGAGTTTTTAGCATATTCACAGAGTTGTGCAATCACTACTGTAATCAATTTTGGAACATTTTTGTCATCCAAAAGTAAACCTCATACTCATTAGCTGTCATGCCCCATTCTGCCCCTTACCCCTGGGCCCCAAACAACCACTAACCTATATTCTGTCTCTATAGATTTGCCTATTTCAGACATTTCATATAAATAGAATCATATAGGGGCACCTGGGTGCGTCAGTTGGTTAAGCAGCTGCCTTTGGCTCAGGTCATGATCCTGGTGTCCTGGGATGGAGTCCCTCCTCAGGCTCCCTGCTGAGCGGGAAGCCTGCTTCTCCCTGTCCCTCTGCTGCTCCTCCTGCTAGAACTCTCCCTCTCTCTCTGTCAAATAAATAAATAAATAAATAAATAAATAAATAAATAAATAAATAAATAAAAATCTTTAAAAAATATATATAGAATCATACAACATGGTCTTTTGTGACTGACTTCTTTCACTTAGCATAATATTTTCAAAGCTCATCCATGCTGTAGTACACATCAGTACTTGATGCCATTATAATATTCTATTGTATGGTTATACCACATGTTGTTTATCCACTCATTAGTTCATGAAAATTTAGGTTGTTTCCACCTTCTGGTTATTGTGAATAGTGCAGCTATGAATACACATGTACAAGTATTTGTATGAATACTGTTTTCACTTCTTCTGAGTATGTACTTAGATGTGGAATTGCTGAGTCATATGATAATTCTATGTTGAATCTTTCGAGGAATGGCTAGACTCTTTTCCAAAGCAGCTATGCCATTTTATATTTCTACTTAGAGGCATTCTCTTTTGCAACACTTATTTATCATAATCATTTTTTTTCTTCTTCAACTGCTAGCTTGTCTAATTCACCCATATCCTCATTTATGGATAGTTTTGCAAAGAATCTGAGCAATGTTCCAATATAAAGTCACCAACTTCATGAAATTCTGAGCTTTTATCAGGATTTACCATTTCACTTTGCAGTGATAGAGGCTGCATCCAATTTACATATTTCTGGAAGCAACTCCATGAAATGTGTATTATTAACCGAAATTTTGATTCAGGCAAGTTAAATAATTAGCTAATAGGTAGTTGAATCACTAGGTGAACTATTGTGAAGAATGGAATTGACTTTATAAGAAAAGTAATAGGTTCAAAGGTAGTGTTACCAAGAGGTACTACTAATCTCTGAGCTTCCACGTAGGCTGCCTCATTTATTTTTCCCAGGAGTTCTAAGGAAGTAGAATAGAAGTTAGGATGTTTGTGTTATAGTTAACAGAAAATGTAACTAAATGTGGCTTAAGCCATTGAGGTTTATTATATACATATACATATATATATATATATATGGTAAGATAGATATATATAGATACAAACAATTTGTATCTAAATAGTTTCTGATGTGCAGGTAGACTAGATGTATCTAATATATATTACTAATTCAAAGTCCTAGGGAAGGCAGTTACAGAATTGGTTTAGCAGTTCAACATTCCTAGGGCTTCTGAGTCTATTTCAGTGTGAGTGTATTCACTTCTCTCTCATGGTCGCAAGATGGCCACAGCAATGCCAAGTATCATGCCCTCACCTTGCTATTCCCTAAGCAGGAAAGGAGGGAAGATGTTCCTTTCTTCTTGTGTGTTTCATTTTAGTAAAGAGGAAACCTCTTCCTCAGTAGACCTTTTCAGACTTTCCTCTTGCATTTCAGGAGACAGAGAGGAGTCGTAAGTCTATTCATAATTATGAGAGAAGCTAGGGAAGTCAGTATCTGGCAATTTTGGCCTCTTTATTTTGTGGAGGGCTTTTCTGCCTTAGAAAAAACATGGAAGAAGGGCTGCTGACTCAGCAGTTCGCCATGGCTGGTATAGTTGGTAAGTAATATCCTTCCAGTTTAAGGATAAGAACCTCGCAGCTCAGAGATGCTAAATAACATCAGGCAGCTAGTTAGGGGCAACGCTGAAACTTGAGCCAAGTAATTCGAATTCTAAAGTCGATGCTATAGCTCACGGTCTCAGAGGCAATATTTGAAAAATGTACCCATAGGTTGATAAGCTCTTGCTTATCATGTTGCTACAAGTAAAAG
This sequence comes from Ailurus styani, assembly GCA_002007465.1. Classification (NCBI taxonomy): domain Eukaryota; kingdom Metazoa; phylum Chordata; class Mammalia; order Carnivora; family Ailuridae; genus Ailurus; species Ailurus styani. The sequence goes on along the minus strand of LNAC01000029.1, from coordinate 2,863,499 downwards.
AGAAATAGAGGATTTAAAAAAACCTTAATTTTCTAGACTAAAAGATTATTTTTGTTTATGTGTCATGAAACAGGTTTTGGAGATATTTGTTTCTTGATAAATTTTTAGATAGATAGATAGATAGATAGATAGATAGATAGATAGATAGATAGATAGATAATGGCTTCATAAAAATTAAAATCTCTCCTCCTCCTCTCTCCTTGTTTTTTTTCTTAAAGTAGATTATTTTGGGAAGTTGTAAACTGGGATTTCAGAGTTGGAAACATAACCTTTAGTTAAGCATCTTGGATTTTTGCTTGAAGGCAGGTAAACCTAGTGATTTTAGAATCACTTAGTCAAGTTAATGTATTTTCCTTCCAAATAGCCGCATGTTTACCTGGCAGTTGAGCAAAATCTCATGGTAAAAGTCTTTCAATTCCTTCCTTCGAATTCATGGTTTTGTTGTGAGAATTAAAGACAGAACACCAAGTTCTGCATGCCTGACCCTCATGGCAGTCTGATGGCCACCTACTGATCTCTATTTTATCTTTATGAAAACTAAGGCATAGAGAAATTAACTCATCTAAAGCCCCCCACTGGTAAATAGTAGAACTGAGACTTGAATCAAGGGCTATCTAATTCCGAAACCCATGTTCTTAACCTACATAATACTATGTGAGCTCCATGCTAGCATTCCAAGATGACAAAAGGTTAGTACTTGAATTGTGATTAATGAATATACAACCTTGTATAAATTTTTTGGGTCTTGGGTCAATTTTGTCCAAACCCAACAATACTAATACAGACCCCGTTACACTTGGAGAACTAAAGTTGTTCTTCAAAATAAATTTCCTGCTTCAAACTCTTAAGTGTTGTTGGTGTTGTAGAAAGAGGTACTGTGGATAACTTTAGCAGTAAGTAATACCAAAGAAAATATTATTTTATTTGGAAATGACGCTGTAGCCTCATAGTGAGACCTAAGGAGAGGAGCACTATGTCAGATATATTCAGATGACCTCCCTCTGGACCTGTCTCCAAAGTCCTAATCAGAGCAGCCCAATTCTGGTGTGGGCTGTGGAAACTACTAGGAAGACTGATGTATCAAATGGCCAAGACAGAACATATAATCCAGAGTTGGCTATCTCTGGAAGCAGAGGTTTCAATGAATTTATAGATGTTTCTGGCCTTGTTTGCAGAGGAGGTGGCCTTTCTACTTCATGCGGATGATTTGTCTATTTGTTGGGAGGGAGCCATTTATCCCAGGACCCCTTCAACTTCACGACATGCTCTGTATAGTAGCACCATGTTGCCTTTGCCTCTGAGCCCAGTAAAATGATGCTGATGAGGTCAAGTATTTGTTGTGTCTCAGTTTCTATTTCCTCTTCACTTTTCTACCTTGATGACATGTTTTTCTCCTCTTATGAGCCTTACATGTCTAGAGGTGTAGTTATGCAGGCCCACATCTGGAGCCCATGTCTGATATTTTCTAGTATCAGACTACTTTTTTATATGATATTGGACAATTTACTGACTTCTCTAAAACTTCATTCCCTTACCAGTAAAGAAAGAATAATATAGGGATGATATACGGTTTGCTGAGGATCAAATGAGATCCTATCTGGAAGGTATCTTTAGCAAATAACTGCTCTAACCAATGCTGGCCCCTTCTCCTTTCCTTTACCCTGAATCATCAAAATTGCCTATTTAGAAAGTTGCTGGTAAACTTAGTCACAGTTATACTGAGCTGAAATGGATGAAAAAGGTATAAGGAGTTCCTACTGCTTTGGCCATCTCTGACGACATTAGAGAAAGAATTTCTAATGGTGGAATTGCAACTATACTCAAGTCAATGAGGGGAGATGTCTGGAAGATCAGGGGACTCTTTTTGGAATCTGGAAATCATAACATAGGGGCCAGTCTTTCCTGTTGAAAACAATCGAGAGAGAAGGAAAAAGTAATGACTATTTTCTGAAAATTCTAGGCAAAGTAGATTTACTTGAAGTAGCCTTCAAGGACCAGATGGACAAAGTACTTTATGTTTGTCTTTTTTTTTTTTTAAGAATTTGTTTATTTTAGAGAGAAAGCAAGCGAGAACGTGAGTATGGAGTGGCGAGGGGCAGAGGGAGAGAATCCCAAGCAGACTCCCTGCTTGCACAGAGCTCAACACTGGGTTTGATCCCACGACCCTGAGATCATGACCTGAGCCGAAAGCAAGAGGCAGAGGCTTAACTGACTGAGCCACCTAGATGCCCCTGTTTCTTAAAGTCTTTCTTATGTGACTTCTGTTGCAACTCAGATTTTATAAGATCGGGGATTTGCAACTTTGTGACTATTTATCATAATAGGGCTCAATGAATATTAACAAATTCCCAGTGACCTGAGAGTGCAGGCTTTCATGGTTACTCTTCAGAAAAACAATTTGTCTCTAAATAGTTTCTGATGCGCAGGCAAACTAGATGTTGTAAAACTCCATAAAGAAGAAGCTGCTAAATGCAGGCTGTTCATCAAACAGTTTAATTTAACAGGAAGACAGGAAAGAGTAAACCAATATGATGAAGGCCTTTTTCTCAGCTTTGTAAGAGAGAACCTAAAATATTTACCTTGAAAAATTGATGACGGGGTCCACAATTCACATAAAATTATGTTACCTTTCTGAGGATGTCATGGGAACACTTTTTTGGGCCCCATTTGGAAATTGCTCATTTTCAAAACTTCATGATTCATTTCACAGTATCTCTGTGGAGTTAAGTAGGCAAAGTCAACAGACTTGATTTGAAGAGGTAGTTTATGATAAAGGTCAACAGCACAGGCTTTGAACTTGTTTTTTTATTGTTTCTCTAGAAACAGAATCTGGGATGGATTTTGGGTATCTGAGTTTTCCCAGGGGTATGCTTGGGAGCCACACCTGTAGGGAAGTGGGGGAAGTAGGACTGGGTAAGGTGCGAAGTTAAAGTGGGATGCAGTTGCAATGGAAGCCTCAGAAAACACCACGGCCAGTTTTTTGCATGCTCCCAAATTAAGGCAAGGTGACTGGACCTCGGTATCTTTACCTGGGGGCATAATGTTGGGTGAGGGAACTCTCTTCGCGCACTGAAATTATGGGAGAGGACAGTTATGGGTCCCTAGCAACCAGCACAGCTCTAGGGCTGGGAGTTCGTGTATTTTGATCCTCCTCCCTCGCCTGCCGTGATCGAGCTGTTCAAATATGACCGAGTCACATAAATACACCGAACCCATAAAACAGGAGCACGAGATGGTCTTTTAGGTTCCTTTAAGACTGAATGTGAAACAAGTGTCTGGAAGAGGAGGGGTTACAAAATAAATGCATAGTATTACCACCATATAGATACTGAGCTGGAGCTAGACTTTGGGATAAAGCTCTATTAGGTGCGATAGACTGGGAAATTCTTCTTAGGGGAGATTAAAGGGATCAGAAGTTAGTGAAAAGAGTTAATGAGGAGCTGCCAGGAGCATAAACAGGAGAATTGAGAGGATCTACCCACCATACAACGTCTTACAAACTGCCCTGCAGCTGACTTTATGTGTCCTAGATGAGGATGGATTCAGGACACAGTTAACATCACCATTCCAACAAAAGGCCAATGACTTCACAGTGAAACTCAGCCATCGGCCCACATAGATTTCGTGTCCTTTGCATGTCTCTCTCTCTCTCTCTCTTTCTCTCTCTCTCTCTCTCTCTCTCACACACACACACACACACACACATACACACACACACACACCTGTGCTTTGTTTGCTCTTGTCTTCTCTCTCTCTCTCTCTCTCACACACACACACACACACACACACACACACACACACACACCTGTGCTTTGTTTGCTCTTGTCTTGTGCTGTACATCTGTATGCTCCATTCTTCCATGGTCAAGTTCCTTTGAAGGTGGTAAATATATCTCGTTCATCTTTGTCTCCTTTTGAGAAAGCTGCTTTTCCTAAAGTGGGTTCAATGGGACATTAATGGGTATTATAAAAGTAGGGGTCCTGTGTCAACCAGTTTGTGAAACAGAAAGGGAATGTAGATTATAGGCTTTCCTGTGCAAAACATTTTTTCTGGTGGTACCTCTCTTAAGGTTGTTGCTTCTTGGGACACACGCCTAAAGTGGAATAATTTGTATTAAGTAGGAAGTATTAAATATGAAAGATGACTTTAAGCCTCATTCTTCTCTTCAAATGGTCCTACTTGGTATTTTGTGCTATTTCACTGGTCTTCTAGAAACTGATACATTTGGGGCAGACGTGGGGTCATTTATTGAATCAGTGTGCAGAAGTATTTGTTTAGTAGGTCAACTTCAGGTATAAGTGATAGTTGTGTAATGACTTGGGAGAAGAGGAAGAAGTCACAATGAATGCACTTGAATAAAAAGACCGAGGAGCAGACATTAGCAAGAGAAGGGAGATAATACTGGGAGTAGAGACCATCTTAAATTAGGTAAACTAATCCTGGAGAAACCACACAAGGCTGTCTGTCAGCCTGGGCAGAAGAAACAAGAAATTGAATCTGGGATACTGAAGGAAAAGAAAAGGGGGGGATAGGTGCCCAGTAAATAGATTGGAGAATAAGAATCTAGGAAACCAATCTAGTCTAATGCACCTCAAATGCTCAGCAAATATTCATTGAATGAACAGATACCGACAGCAAATGGAAGTTGATATTTAACCAAAGGCTTTTTGAATGAGGGGGTTTTACACATGCTTTCTTTTGAATATCAGACTTGCTATCAGACAGTGGGAGGGCTGGGCTCCACAGATGGAGGGAAACCAGGTTGCCTCAATGGAGTGTGGGGAAGGGAGGGGTTGGAAGCAAGGAGGGTCTCAGCTGAATGTCAAGGCAGAAGTAGCTGCGAATGAATGACTCTCTCAAATTTCTTGTTTCTCCTGTTAAAATGTGCCTCAAGAGCTGCCAGTTTAGTTTTCACTTTGAGTTGCCTGTTTTGTCACTGGAAATAGATATATCCATCATTTTAATAGGAGTATCTGCAGATAGGACAAGTTTCACACATATTTACATGGAAAGTTTGCAACCAACAGAAAGATCGCTCTGATGAGTATAGAAGGCAAGAGATTAAAATGTATCCATACACTTCAGGCTGAAGAGAAAATATTTGCCTCGTTTCTTTCTGAAAATGGATGCTTAAGACAGTATGAAAAATGGTTTTTCTTTTTTCTCCATTTGTTCTGAAGTTTCAAAGTACATTGTTACAATAATACTCCCATCCAAATAGATTTTAAAAAGATGTTTCTAATCTATGTTAGGTCATACTCTTCAAGCATGTTCACAAGAGGATAATGAATAAAATCAGGGAAAAACAGTAAGGTTTAATGTACAGTCATATGGTAAAGAGAATCAGAGTACCTGGGTTTATGCCCGGGCTCTGATACAAATAAGCTGAGAGAACAAGGGTAAGAAACTTTACTTTCTATGTCTCAAACATTTAGTTTTATTATTTACTGTAGTCATTACCTACAGTAAAATGAAGGTAATAATAATATCTCTCTTGTAGGGTTGTTTAGAGATTAAATTAACACACAAAAAGCACTTAGAAGTGTGCCTGGCATGAAGTAAACGCAACACAGTACCAACGTTAATATTATTATTAGTGTTAAAGAACATAGTCATAGGGACCAGTGCCTTGGACTAGGTTTGCTTCATGTTCTAGTATCAAGCCATTTATAATCTCTTTGCTTCAGTTTCTGAAACTGCTAAATAATAGTAGAATGAAAACAGTAATTAAAAAAGATACATGTATGCCCTATGTTTATTGCAGCATTATTTACAATAGCCAAATTATGGAAGGAACCCAAGTGTCCATCAATAGATGAATGGATAAAGATGTGCTACACACACATACACACACACACACACATACAGGCATATTACACAGCCATAAGAAAGAACTAGATCTTGCCATTTGCAACAACATGTATGGATCTAGAGAATATAATGAGAAGTGAGTTAAGAGAAAGACAAATACCATATGATTTCACTCCTATGTGGAATTTAAGAAAAAAAAAACAAATGAACAAAGAAAAAAAAGAGACAAACAAACAAACAAAAAAACCCAGACTCTTAATCACAGAGAACAAACTGATGGTTACCAGAGGGGAGATAGGGTGGGGAGGAGGGGAATGGGTATAATAGGTGAAGGGGATTAGCAGTACACTTATCATCATGAGCACTGAGTAATGTAGAGAACTGTTGAATCACTATATTGTACAACTGAAACTAATATAACACTGTATGTTAATTATACTTGAATAAAAAAAAAACTAGCATGAAAGGTCTCCTCGCCCCTCCACTTAATTTTTCTGTTTCCTCAAAGCATCTCCTTTCTTATTTTTCATGTTTATAGTTCTTTCATTCAATAAAAATATTTACTAAACACCTATTCTGTGCCTGCCATAGTTTTAGACCCAAGGGAAGCAAGGCAGCAGTTACTGCCAACTCGATCTGAGACTACAGTGAAGAGACAAAACGGTCCTTCTGTGGTGGAACTGACAACTCGTTCAGGGAGGCTGAGAGGGAGTAAGGAAAGAGACAAATGTGAACATTTCAGGAATACTTGTGAAGAAAATAAAGCAATATGATACATGAGTGACTGAGTGACGGAGAGAAGTCTAAATCTGATTGGCTTCCCAAGGCCAGGGAAGACTTCGCTAAGACGATTCTTGGTTGGGTGAAGGGCCTGCAGAAGAGGAGGTATTTTGTTTTGTTTTGTGGTTTTAAATGAACCCATTTTGGACTAGGGCTTCCCACCCAACAGAGAAGTCATCTAGACCAGCACTGCCCAACAGAAATATAATGTGAGCCAGTGACACAATGATAAGGTTTCTGGTAGCCATACTTTAAAAAATTAAAAGAAATAGGTGAAATTAATTTCAAGGATATATTTTCCCATTTTTTTATTTTAACCATTTTGCAACACATAATTAATTATATGAAAAAATACTGAGATGTTTTACATTCTTGTTTTTCATACTAAGTTTTCAAAGTCCTGGGTATATTTGACACTTACAGCACATCCCAGTGTGGACTCACTGGTTTTCAAGTACTCGGCAGCCATGGTGGCTAGTGGCCACTGTCCTGAACAGCATGAGTCTAGACCACAGGTTCATGAATTGTGGCCCCTGGACCAAATCTAGAAAGCCACTTGTTTTTTGTTGGTTTATTTGTTTTATGGCTTACCAGGTAAGTATTGTTTTTACGTTTTAACATGGCTAAGCTTTAACCAGTCATATAAGCACCTACATATTAGCGCTGGTTTTGTTTTAAAATATTTCCTTTCCAGTCCTTTAAGAAAGTTTTCAGACCCTTAAGTAGACAATGACAACAATTACCATAAAGACTGAGGCCCCAGAAAACAGGATCCGTTTTACTCCATTTTCTTTCCCCAATAATCAGCATAATGCCTGGAAATAGTTGAAACTCAATATATCCTTTTAAAATTGAGTTGCTGGGTGCCTGGGTGGCTCAGTGGGTTAAGCCTCTGCCTTCAGCTCAGGTCATGATCTCAGGATCGAGTCCCACATCGGGCTCTCTGCTCAGCAGGGAGCCTGCTTCTCTATCTCTCTGCCTGCTGCTCTGCCTACTTGTGATCTCTGTCAAATAAATAAATAAAATCTTTCTTAAAAAAAGAGTTTCCTTTATAAAAAAATTGAATTGCTTTATATAAAAATGCTCTATGTTGTATAGATGCAAGAAATGCTAATGCCTGTGAAATGACTGGCAGGGGTGAATGAAGGAGGTGAGGTCCCCAAGGTGGGTCTAGCAGATGTCTTCGAAGGAATTCCAAATGATTTCCAGTCTTATTCAAAAGGCTAAGATCTCAAGTACTCAAAGGGGCAGGCAGATGAGAGGAGGCACAGACTGGGCACAAGATGATAAAAAGGCAACGGCCAATCAGATTTAACACAAGGGATGTGAAATGTGAGATTCAAACATCAGAAGAGGGGGAGAAGAGGGTTAGAACTAAAAGCTTTGAATGTCCCTCTTACAAACGAGAGAGCCCTACTGGATTGTAGGGTTAAGCAGAAGAAGCTGGTTTCCTTTATTATCACAGGAAACAGAAACATTATCATTCCGGCTAACTTGAAAAATTCGCAAAGTGCTTCCTATAAATCAAAAGCTTTCTGACTGTGAAACACGCTTACCTACCACGGTCTTGTCTTCAAGGCTATTTTTTTACCTCAAGTTTTCCATGATCTTTTTCTTAGACAAGTTAAGCACAATTTCTTCCTCAGATCAGTCATTGCTCTTAACCTGCACCTTCCTTATCACAATCGCATTTGCCACCGTGTGACATAATCTTCACGGAGCATGCATTATCCCCATGCCAGCCTATGACCTCTCCGAGGGAAGGATCCATGGGTGTGTGTGCAATTTCACCACCCAAATACACAGAGTAAGCATATGCTGATAGCATTGCACATTTTGCTGAAAGGCCACACGTGAGACTCTTCTTGCAGAATGGCTTGTTCTAGCACCTCACAGAGGGAGGGCAAGACTCCACACTCCCTCTGGTACCCATGCCCCCCCGAAAACCCCTGCCCTTCATTGCCCTTAAACTCAGTCGAGGGAACACAGGATTTCAATTTTCCTGCCAAAAGCCCAAAGAAGTTAGGTATTCATTCTTTGGTACTTAGCTTAGGCAGGAAAGCAATTTGATTTAATATGAAATTTACGAAGTTTAGAAAATAATTTAGGGGGCACTTGGCTGGCTCAGTCAGTAAAGCATGTGATTCTTGATCTTGGGGTCATGAGTTCAAGCCCCCCATTGGGCACAGAGCCCACTTCAAAAAAAATAATTTTTTACTGATCAGATAAAGAGTTGTGTGTAGCCTTTACTAAAGTTTACTTCTTGGAACGCTAGTTCCATGAATTAATAGGTTTAGTTGCAAAGGGGGAGAGGGATCGTCAGCTAGTAAGTTTGAGAAATGCTGGAATAAACAAGACTGGTCTGTATTTATTTGAATGCAGAACCTCTCAGAATTTGTATGCAGTGCAAATCTTCTGGAAGAGACGAGAGTAGTCAGCATTTCCAAATTTATTTCTAAAATAACAAAAATAGATTTCTCAATGAATTCTTGGGTGACTGATGTTCTCTGGGTTACATGTTAGGAAGATCATATCCTGGCCTCAGTTAACCATATAATAAAATATATTTCGAGTGAGTGAATGAATTGATTGGTGAGTTAGGGCCACTATTCTCTCTCCAGACAGCCAAAGGGAATGGGCAGCAGAAGCCCACATCCCTACTTGCATTCCATTCATATTCTCTTGGCCCATACTTTTCTTGGATTAAGGGCTGTTGACCCAAACTCTCTAGGGTAGAAAATCAAGCTGCCTTTTCACACGAACTACATACAGCACTTGAAGTCTGACTAATAAGGCTTTAATAGCAACTGGTACTTGCCTAAACTTCTGGGGGCCTTGTAAACTAAACACATCTCAGGGAAAGATGCTACTCTGCTGAAAGCCTGATGGATACTCTTCTTGGGAGAAGAAATGGCAGCGAATGGCCTGGAGCTTAAGTTTACAGAGATAGCACTTGGCTATCAGCAGCCTCGGGGCTTTCAGGATGTCCCCTGGCCCTGAGAACATTCCCTCGCCTTCTCAGGGTTACAGCACACTTGTTCATAGTACGTTGTTACACTTTAGGCGGTAGGGAGGCAAGGCAGAAGGCAGGCACAGAGGGCACAAGGAGAGAGAAGTCTGCCTCCTTCACAGGAAGAACAAAGTGTTCATTCAGTGAATCTTGTTGATTGCATCTCCTAGCTGACTTCTGTGCACTTCAGTTATAATTAACTTCCATATATTTTATTGGGATTAGTGACTTGTCAGCATTTTTGGAACTTAGTACTAAGCATTCGATATAATAACACTATCTTCCACATGGGCACATTTTAGGGTGATGGATAAAGATAAGTCAAGAGCACCCACACAATTTCAACAAACTTCCATTTGCTTTTTTCCTTTTAAGAAAGCATGGGCAGGATGTATTTTTTCCCCCTTCTTCTGCTCAGCAGAAACAGCAAAGAAGAATGCTTAATGGAAAGCAAGTATGCCCTTAAGAAATTTTTGCATAAGAGTTTTTAGATCAATGCCCAAACTAATCCCACGCTCTCAGAAACCGAGCTTCCTCTCGCTGTACATGATACTCTGTCCTGTAGGGCGGAAACAGGTTTATTAACCTCCTTTCACTTTGTACTGATTCACTGTGGTAGAGGGGGAGAAAGCGCTTGGATGAAATGTCCAAAATTGGCGTTCAGCCTCTTCTAAATGTGATCTTAGACAAGCTGCTTTCTCTCTCTGATTTGCAGGATCCCTACCCGCAGGACGGGATGGGGGAGGGGCATTTATAATATGTCCACGCCCTAGACCTTACCACCTTGCCGGGCCCTCTGCTGGGCAATCTGGACCTGTTACCATGCTTAATTTTCGCACAATGAATGCAGCGAGACAGGTGTTTGTTTTTTTTTTTTTTTTGAGATGAGGAAACTGGGATTTAAAAAGACGAGATGAGAGTAGCTGACGGGAGGATGGAAGGTTTAGTGTCTCAGTGCTCCAGGAGGCTGTTGCAGCAGGAAAAAGAGATTAAGTCTCTGACTGCTGAAATTGATCGGTTAAAAAATTGCAGCTGTTTAGAAGCTTTTCCAAATTTGGAGCAGTTGCGAGAAGAAAATTTAAAATTAAAGTATTGACTGAATCTCCTTTGAAAGAGTCTTCAGGCAGAAAGAACCAGACCAACTAAAAATATGATTATCATCAACAGCCGACTGCAAGGAGTCTTTGGTTGTGCTATCAAGGCTGCATATCCAGATTTGGGAAATCCGCCTCTGATAATGACACCAAGTCAACAACCCAAGTTTGGGGACTATCAGTGTAAGAGTGCTATGGGTATCTCTCAGATCCTCAAAACCAAGGAACAGAAAGTCAATCCAAGAGAAATTGCCGAAAACATTACCAAACACTTCCCAGACAATGAGTGTGTTGAAAAAGTTGAAATTGCCGGCCCTGGTTTTATAAATGTCTACTTAAGAAAGGACTTTGTATCACAACAGTTGACCAATCTCCTGGTGAGTGGTGTTAAACTACCTGCCCTTGGAGAGAATAAAAAGGCTGTAGTTGACTTCTCCTCTCCCAACATAGCTAAGGAGATGCACGTAGGCCAACTCTGGTCAACAATCATAGGAGAGAGCATGTGCCGCCTCTTTGAACTTGCAGGATATGATGTGCTAAGATTAAACCACGTAGGAGACTGGGGGACCCAGTTTGGCATGCTCATCTCTCACCTGCAAGATAAATTTCCAGGTTACCTAACAGTTTCACTTCCTATTGGGGATCTTCAGGCCTTATATAAGAAATCCAAGAAAAGTTTTGATACTGAGGAGGAATTTAAGAAGCGGGCATACCAGTGTGTAGTTCTGCTCCAAAGTAAAAATCCAGATATTACAAAAGGTTGGAAGCTTATCTGTGATGTTTCCCACCAAGAGTTTAATAAAATCTATGACGCATTGGACATCTCTTTAATGGAGAGGGGGGAATCCTTCTATCAAGACAGGACGCATGATGTTGTAAAGGAATTCGAAGATAAAGGATTTGTGCAAGTGGAGGATGGCAGAAAGATTGTGTTTGTCCCAGGATGTTCTATACCATCAACCACAGTAAAATCAGATGGAGGTTATACCTCCGATACATCTGACCTGGCTGCTCTTCAACAAAGACCATTTGAGGAAAAAGCAGATATGGTTATCTACGTGGTGGACAGTGGACAATCTGTGCACTTGCAGACAGTATTTGGTGCTGCTCAAATGGCTGGTGGGTATGACCCTAAAGTAACTCGAGTGTCTCGTGCTGGATTTGGTGTGGTGCTAGAGGAAGACAAGAAGTTTAAAACACGTTCAGGTGCGACAGTGCACCTCACAGACCTTCTGGAAGAAGGACTAAAACGATCCATGGACAAATTGAAGAAAAAAGAAAGAGATAAGGTCTTAACCGCAGAGGAATTAAAGGCTGCTCAGACATCTGTTGCTTACGGTTGTATCAAATATGCTGATCTTTCTCATAACCGGTTGAATGACTACATCTTCTCCTTTGACAAAATGCTGGATGACAGAGGAAACACGGCTGCTTACTTGTTGTATGCCTTCACTGGAATCAGGTCTATTGCACGTCTGGCCAATACTGGTGAAGAGATGCTCTAGAAAGCTGCTCGAGAGACCAAGATCATTTTGGACCACGAGTAGGAATGGAAAGTAGGCCGGTGCATTTTATGGTTCCCTGAGATTCTCCAAAAGATTTTGGATGACTTCTTCCTCCACCGTCTCTGTGATTATATCTATGAGCTGGCAACTACTTTCACAGAATTCTATAATAGCTGCTATTGTGTGGAGGGAGATCGGCAAACTGGACAAGAGTTGAAGTAAACATGTGGCGTATGCTGCTTTGTGAAGCAGTAGCTGCTGTTATGCCCAAGGCGTCTGATATCCTGGGAATAAGACTTGTCCAAAGAATGTAATCCTTAGGTTTAAACACTATGTGTTTTAACCAAAAATAGCCATTAATCACTATTTGCTTTTTTACAATCATGCGGATACAAAAATAAGTAAAGGAAATTTGTCAGCTATCTAAAAAAAAAAAAAAAAAAAAAAAGACGAGATGACTTGTTTGAGGTCCCACAACGAGGGATGCAGCAGAACTTCGGTTTGGGCCCAGATACAGAAGGTGCTGGAATGAAAGTACAGTGTGTTTCTTGATGGGGGGCACTGTCCAAAATAAAAAGCTCTGTGCTTGGCTGGTAACAGAAGGAAGAAAGTGGAAACACAGGGAGAGGAATGATGCTCTCATCTGGGCCGAAAGACCCTGCTTAGTCCGCCCTCACCCACTGCTCTAGCACCATCTCCTGTCACCGGGCTGGGGGGCTCCTAAGACTTCGTGGGCCACCTGCTGTTCTGTTTCTTCCAAATCAAGATCTTTTCTGCATTAGGGCCTTTGCATGTGTTGTTTTCTTCTAATCCTTTCGTCTCAAACCAAGTGTCAACTTTGTAGAGAAACCCAGATCACTCAACTGTTTTGTTTCTATTTTTGTTAGTTTCTGTGTCTATTTTTGTTTGTTACTTGTTAATGGTTTGGTTCTTCTGAATAGCCCTCTTGTTCACTGTGCTATATTGGTGACTCCCACGGAGCTGGTTCTTACTAAGTGCCAGAGAAAGGATTACGGGGCAAAGAAATCAACAATGCTGCTTTAATGGACGATCCTGAAGCCTGGAGGGTGGGGGTCCTGCACCAAAGGCTATAGCCCCTACTCTTCCGTCCCACTGTGATTCTTACCGATCACCTTTATCTTAGCCCCTACTCTTCCGTCCCACTGTGATTCTTACCGATCACCTTTATCTTAGGAACCAGATAATGATATTCTCATTTCTTCATTTTTGAATAGGTTATTCCCTTCATTCTAATGTCTACCCACCACGCTGCTTCTTGCCACTGTCTTTGGAAAAAGGGAAAGTTACGGGAAAGAGTAAGGTCTTCGAAGTTAACACAGAACAGGTCAAAGTCCTAAATCTTTCTTGTACACTGTGAACTTGGATATGTCACGCTAGCTCTCTAAGACCGTTTCATTATGTATAAAATACTTGATAAGTTTAGCCATGCTTAAATAAAGACATTTGCAAAGAATTTAAAACAGTGTTTGGCAAATTGTTTTTTTTTTCTTTTTCCTAAGAAATTTAACTTCCTTAGAAATAAATGTTAGTCTTGAAGGATGCTGTTAGTTGGCTATTTTTTGATATGTTGATGCTGGTGAAAAAGAAACGTGAAGAAAGAGGAAGAAGGTGGATTTTAGATGAAACGGTCATGTATAGGAGGGCAAGGATTTTTGTCTGATCTCTTCTCAAAATCCCTGATATTTGCTAAGCTATTAGTAGGCACAAAAATACAATTTAAGATGAAAAATTTAGATAGTGATGCAAAAAAAAAACCTTCAGAAAATTTCAAATCTTTTATATAAAGAACCACTTAGACCACCACCCTGAAATATGAATATGACAAAAATGTTATGATCTGGTTCAGAGAAACCTCAAGAACTACAAACATGGCACTTTTGCCCCCATGTCTGGATCCCAAACGGTTGCTGGCTACTGCTGGGAAGCTTGAAACTGAGAATCACGGATAAGGGCGTATGTCCGAACTCATCTGGAGTGAAATGTGTGCATGAACTGAGAATCACGGATAAGGGCGTATGTCCAAACTCATCTGGATGTGAATGTGTGCATTTTCTTTGGTCTAGTGATTATTCCTCAGTAAAGTTAAAAAACAGGAAAAAATGAGCCAGCTTTAATGCTTTCTTGGGATTTTTCTGACACTAATGGATCTCTGCATCTTCCTAACACATTCAGTTTCTTATTTTTGTAACTGATACCCAATTAGGAACACGAGCATGAGAAGAGATGTCTTTTTTGTTGAAGTAAAAAAAAAAAAAAAACAATTCATGCAAAATTGAACCTATGAAAAACCTAAAGTCTCTGAGCTCCTGAATTGTTTCTTTTTAGATTAAATCAGCTGGTGGAAGGATTACATAGGACATAAATATGATAAACATGTATATATAGTCATAGACATATAAAGAAAACTCTATATGATTTCAAGTATATCACAGAATATAGAATAAAGAAAAATATAATTGATAAAGGTTATTCGATCATTGATAACTTTGTCTAAAATAATAGTGTAGGATGTTGTTAAGTACAAGTTGATATAGTCTCAACTTATCAGAAAGATAATCAGGACTGATTTTCATCTGCCCTAGTGACATATTACTTCCTAGTGAGAAAATACTGTCACTATTGTTTTATCTTAGCCCCCATAACCTCCTGCAAAAGAAATCAATGTTGATGGGAAAATGCATTCACTGAAAGAGATATCACAGCTGGGCCAAGTAAGGACAAAATTGCTATTTTCACCATTTTCTAAATGGGGTTGGTGTCCATTGCCCAGAAGGCTGAGCTTATCCATGTTCTAAGGTAAGGTGCTTTGGCTTTGCCAGGATTACTCACTGTTTTCTCCATTTATTCACAGATAGTGCTATTCCAATTACTTAATTACCTTAATTATTGTGAACCTTCCTGTTGGTTACAGGGTGGTACTCAGGCCCTTGCAATTGTCATAGGAAATTCACCATTCTATTCTGGTAACCTAGTCACAGTCCTCTTGTGGGATTTCAGAGCTTCTAGTGCGTAGACTATTTTTATTTATTTTTTTAAAAAGAATTACAGTATAATCAGAAATTTAGTTTCAGGGGTAAATCTTCAAGGTTAAGACATCAGAGCAATTCCCAAAAAAAAAAAAAAAGACAACCATAGAAACTATTTTGTTTAGATAATTTTGACTTGCTTTGAAAACTCCAGTGAAAGCTTTTTAATTCATCAACTCATAATTATAACACCCCCATGCTCCCCAGGTGCTTTGCTAGTGGATCAATAGTTCTACATTCCCTTTGCTTGCTGTGATGGCTAACGAGGCTCAGTGTCTCTCACCTGAAGACAAACAGCCAGTGTAATAGAAAGATAATTATAAACAAGTAAATTATTGGAATTGAACAGAAAACCAATTTTAAGACATAGTTTTTCTTCTGTACAAAGTCTTCTTGTTTGTTTGGAGTCATCTAACACTGTGAACAGATTCAAAATGACCCAGGCCAATGTCAGAGTATTTGACATTGAAGAAAAATCCACTCTTTGAGCAGTCGGTTAGAAACCAACTATTAAAAAAGGTGAAGTGGATGATTTTCCAAATATAATGGCAAGATTTAAAGTATGGAAGTTCCAAAAGGTTGCAAGGATTGTTTGATTTTTAAACTAAAGACCTCATGCCTCATTTGTAAGTGTGATGAAAATGCAGCATTCACGAAGGGCATATCTGAGACATTTTCAGAGCGCATTTCCTGCAGATTACAGTCCTAAGAATAGCCTAGAAACAGCCATAGAGCAAATGAAGAAGTGATCCTAAATTGTTCATTGTTTATCAGAGGAAATAGAGTTATACAGCCATGAATTGCTAATGGCTAATAAGTCTAGGCAAATTAGTCATACATTGCCAGGGTGGTGGGCATTCTTGCTTTTGTTAAAACAAACAAAACAAAAACCAAAAAATCTTTCACTAGGAAAAGATGCTTTTCATATAAAAAATGTATATAAATATATATATATAAACACAGACACACACAGACACACACACAGTATTTTCTGCTCTCCTAAATTTATAGTTAATTATCATCCGGGCATGTTTCCTCCATCCCATATATGGCCATGATCTGTTTATGTTGCTTCCCCATATTTCTCTTTATGTAAGTTTAGAAATTTCCCAAGGTTCTTACCAGTTCTTTTTTGAGTGAAGTCAAGGTATGCTCAGTGTGTGAACTGGATCTCTTTGGTCTGTCTTCTTCTTTGTCATGGTGGAAGGAATAAACTTCTGCCTGGACACAGTTGTTACGTGTGACAGATTTCGAAGAAAAGCCTTTAAACTGTGTCAGAATAACCTCCACTTTTTAAAATTTAAATTCACCTGAGGCTAGAGTGCCATCAAGACAGGTTTTGCTTTTGCTGAGTTATTTAGATGGTCTGCAATGTAGAAGTCTAAAAAGGCGCAAGGATTTGAATAGCAAGCCCTAATGTAATATACTTGAAATTCTGTTAGCCAATAGGAAACTACTGTTATTAAAAAGCTTGAGTTCTCTCCCTTAGTCACTCTTGACCTTTTTTTCAGGGAAATGCCCAAGAAATATAGGAAATATCATCACAGCGATGTGTGCTTTCTCAGCTGAGAATATTTCTTAGAAAACATTCACAAGAAGTAATCTATTTAGGTCTCCCCAAATCATAGATTTTTCTTCCTAAGCTTCCTAAGAAAAACCCCAGATCTTCTCAGGATTTCATTGATGAAACTTTTGAGGCCATAACTGACCTAGAGGAAGTTGAATTATGTAGTTTTCCTCAGGTACCAAATCAGTTTGAATCCCTAACCTTCTTATTAAGAATAACACTGGGCCACATTCATAAATGCTCATCATGTGTTTGGTACTATATGAAGAACTGTATGCACATTTTGGTCATTTAATCCTCTCAAAACTTTACAAGGCAAAATTTTTATGAGGCCCATTTTATAGGTAGGAAAACTGATACTTAAAAATAGCAGTCACCCCAGCCTGTTTAATTCCAAAACTTAAATATTTATTATTCCACTATGCAGCTTTCTAGGATTCTGACAAATGCATTTAGAAATTCAGAGAAATACCATTCTGAGTTCTTGAAATCTTCTAGACGATGCCCGCAGAAGGAGGTCATACGTTCCTACATGTGCAGAGCTAAGCCGGGGTGCTATGGGTCCCCCAGACGACTCCCACTGTCTGGAGTGGCTGCCTTCCAAGGGAGGGCCATGGGCTGGCTGGTAATAAGAAAAACATTTACTTTCCATTTCACCCTCTCATAGTCCCCTCCATACACCTATTATTTCTAGATACACTTGATTATTTCAGGAATCCCTAACTATATCCTGCAACTCCCAAGCCTTTGATCTTAGTACCTACGCCCCAGCCCATGTCTGAAGACCACATTCCTATACCCGGTTTATGGTCAAACTTAAAATCTCTTTTCCTGTCAAGGCTTTTTTCAGCTTCTTGGGCATGATAAACTCCTCCATCTGCAGCCCCATTACACTTTGTCCATACCCTGTTCTTAGCACTTGTCACATTCACACATAATTATCTGCTTACCATCTGTTTTCCTATCTACATCATGAGTTCTCCGGTAACAGGGATCATGCTATTTCATCAGTGCACAATGCTACGTAAATAGCAGGCACTTAACATGTTTTTGCTAAAAGAGTAAGAGGTTTGATGTAAGGAAATACTTTATGAAGACTGAAATTGTCATTGTTTTGCTTTTCAACTACTAAAAGCCAGCTGATCATTGGACCTTACACTATTTCTCACACTTTCAAAACACCTAACATATTTTGGGCATGTGTCTGTTACAGAGCAGCTCTATATCAGAGTTTCTACAGGTCTACATCTCCTTAGAAAGGCTTGTCCATCTCCTAGGAGTTTCTGGCAGTTTTGCACATGTAGGACGTTCTTTAGTTGGGCTTTCTGTGTTAGGAAATGTCAGAGGAGCCCCTGTGATCCTGGGAGATAGTAGCACAAAGGGGCTACACGGAAGGGAGGGACTCTGAGATGTTCTAAAATCAGGCGTAACTTGGCTCAGCTGCTGTGGAAAATGGTTTGGTGGTTTCTCAAAAAAAGTAAAATTATCATGCCACCCAACAACTCTACTGCTGGTATTTATCTAAAAAAAAAATTAAAAACAGGCATTCAAATACATGCATAAACACATCCATAACCTCACTAGTCACAGTAGCTGAAGGTGGGAATAGCCCAGACATCTCCCGAGGAATGAATGGTGTAAACAAACTGTGTTATATCACATACTGGAATATTACTCAACCACAAAAAGGAGTTAAGTGCAGATACACACGACAACACGGATGAACCTCAAAACCACTCAGTGAAAGAAGCCAGACACAGAAGGTCACGTACGATATGATTCCATTTATATGCAATATCCAGAATAGGTAAACCCACAGAGACAGAAACCAGACTCATCACGGTTAACACAGGGTAGGGAGAGCCACGCATGGGGAGGGACTATTTATTTAGCCGAGGATTTCCTGATGGGAAGCTGAAACGTCTGGGACTAGAAAGTAGTGGTGATGGCACAACATTGTGAGTGCACCAGATGTTACCACACTGTTCGCTTTACAGTGGTTAATTTCATATCATGTGAATTTCACCTCCATTAAAATAAATACAGTGTGTGGGGGTGGGGAGTTGTTTAAAGACCAAGAAAAAACAAGTAGAAGAGGAGGTCAGACTGAGATGAGGTGAAAGGACTGGACAGGCTTCCACCAGCTTTGAAGATGTAGGAAGGTCAGAAGCAAGAAATGAGGGCAGCCCCTGGAAGCATGAAAAGGCAAGAAATGAATTCTCCCCCAGGGCTTCCAGAAATGAGCATAGCTCTGCCATGGCTCGGTGTTAGCCTGGGGGAGACCTGTGTTGACTTCAAGCCCCCAGATCTGTAAGATAATACATTGTGTTTTTCTTAGCTAAAAAAGGTAACAACATATCAGGCTTTGGCTTTGTGGCTGAAAAGAACTTCACAGACCTAGTGCCATCCTGATGAAAATAGAGTGAGAAAGATTACATTACTTTCCAAGGACACATCCCTAGTTGTCCTCTCTGTTTCCTTCAAGAAAGAAAGAGATAAGAAGGGACCAAGCAATGAATGAGGATGTTGTTCTAATTTTATGGGAGAAGGAACACATTCAGGAGGATTATGTAACTTAACCAATATCTCATATCCAGTATGGTGAATTTAATCTTTAAAACTATTTCAAAAATATCAAAATAATGCATGTACATGAATAATAAAAAAATCACATTATAGAGGATAGAAGGACTTACGATGAGAACTATACATTTGTAATACTCCTCACATGCAGTCCTGATCCATAGGATCCATTTACTCTTCTAATTACTTTTGGTATAATTTAAATATCACTATATAATGCTACCATGCATTGATATTTAACAAAAACTAAAGATATTTAATATTACCTTATGAAGTCCTTTACAAAAATAGCCTCATTTGATTTTTTAACCACCCTTTGAGGTAGGTCTTAGTATTTGTCTTACTTTGCAGATGGGGAAACTGAGGCATAGGGTGGTTAAGACTTACCCAACATTACACACCTAGAAAGTGCTGGACCTGGGATTGGACTACAGACTCTGTCTCCTGACTGCTGCACCGAGCTGTCTCCAGACACTAGCCTCATTTTATAAGGGAGGAACTGAGGCTCAGCGTAGCTAAGCAGCATGCCCACGTTCATGGCCAACCTGAGATTTGAGCTTAGCTGGCCTCAAGGCTCGGGTGCTTCCTGCTAAATATTTCGACCTCAGAAAGGGGCTGTCCCTTGAAAAGCTAGAACCCCATGGCCATCTTAACCTTGCCTGGGACGAGAGAAGGACAGCCTATCAAGAGTTACAGAGATTTCTAGCACATCAATGGAAAGAAAAAAAAATTTAATGTCAAGAAAATAATTCTTTGATAACATTTTCTTGGAATCATAAAAAAGTTAAAATCCCTTTTATTCTCACTTTTTAAAAAATGTAGGTTTTTGGCAGGCAGAAACCTGTTTAGCTGTCCTTCAACTAATATGCTGCGGCTTTCTTGGAAGGCTGATGCACAAAATGTTTTTAGGAGTTCTCTGTAGCTCAGACTAGGAGACTTGAATTCTGGAGCTACATTTTCTCCTAGCTCACCATAATATTTTGCCTCTTTCTCAAGTTCTTTCTTTTTATTCCTTTTCTTTCTTTCTTTCTCTCTTTTAATTAATTAATTAATTAATTTGACTTGAGCTTGAGTTTCCCTTACTGCTGGGTTTCCTTGCTCTAGACAGGGACTTTCAAACTTTATTGTGGACATGTAGGCACCCATTGGTGACACTGCAAAATTGTCCACAGGGTGGGCTGGGGAAGAGTGCAGAGTAAGGGGCATGTGTGCAGTGGGGGAGGAAAAGCATGCAAGTGGGCCGGCATCTCCCCCCAAACCCCCTAACCCAGAAAAGCCCTTGTTGACTCTGTGGATATTCACATGAGATTTTGTTGGACGAAAATACTCTATTGGGGAAAATACCATAATGGGTACAGATGGAATATGCAGAACTAAAGGAATGGGTTAAGAAGAGAATACAGGGTGCCTGGGGGGCTCAGTGGGTTAAAGCCTCTGCTTTCAGCTCAGGTCATGATCTCAGCGTCCTGGGATCGAGGCCCGCATCGGGCTCTCTGCTCAGCAGGGAGCCTGCTTCCCCCTCTCTCTCTGCCTGCCTCTCTGCCTCCTTGTGATCTCTCTCCCTCTGTGAAATAAATAAATAAAATCTTTAAAAAAAAAAAAAGAAGAGAATACAAATAAAAACACCACTTAGAATAATTAGAAAACAAGGCATATACATCTCAGGTAGGTGTCTAAATGGGAAGAGCCTGGGAACTGACCACTCATCCAGCTGGAAAGAGGAAAACCCCACTTTCACTTGCGCATTCCAAGGTGGGGGAGGCAGAAGTGTGCCTAAGCGTTTAAAAGAGAGAGAAAGAAAAGAAAAAGATCAGGTGGATTAAACATAATAAAATCAAAGTCTTCCTTCTGGGGAAGAAGCTCCTTAATAATTGAATTCACTGTGGACTCAGACGTTGCAGATGAAGTCAGAGAACGTTCAAGGCAAATCCAAATTAGTTTCACTGGAGTGATGAAGGTATGAAAGAACTAGACTGCCATCTTGAGGCCGAATGAGGAAATGATGACGGGCGTGTTGCACGAATATTTGTACTTGAACGACGTTCTATTCTCCAGAGCAGTAATTCTATAAAACTCATCTTAAAAACCAATGTAGACACAGGGTAAAAACCATGCAAACTATTCAGAAAGGTTTACATGATCATTTAAAGCTCTTTTCTAACTCCTAAATTTCCCTTATGAGAGGCGATTATTGTTTCTAGCTCATTGTACATCTTTTATTTTTTAATTTTTAAAAACTTTTCTTTATTTATTTTGGGGGGGAGGCAAAAGGAGAGGGAGAGACACTTCCCGCTGAGCTCAGAGTGGGGGCTCAATACCCTGAGATCATGACCTGAGTCGAAATCAAGAGTCAGACACTTAACCCACTGAGCCACTCAGAAGCTGCTACTGTATATCTTTAAAAGAGATTCTGTATGCTTATAATGAGTTATGTGTGTATACATTCCTTTTGAAATGTATCAATGATATCTACAGCTATGTACCTTGATTTCTTTTTTTTTAAGATTTTATTTATTTATTTGACAGAGAGAAATCACAAGTAGGCAGAGAGGCAGAGAGAGAGAGGAGGAAGCAGGCTCCCTGCTGACCAAGAAGCCCGAAGCAGGCCTGGATCCCAGGACCCTGAGATCATGACCTGAGCTGAAGGCAGAGGCTTTAACCCACTGAGCCACCCAGGCGCCCCTGTACCTTGATTTCTTTTCAGCTTAACAGTGTGTCTTGGAGCTCATTTCCTTCCTTTTCTTGATTGCATCATCCTTTATTGGATGAACATGCCAGAACTCATTTAATCATTCCTATACTAAGGCACATTTTCAGCATTTTGCTACTAAAAACAATGCTGCAATGAATATCCTTGTCCATAGATCATTGCATACACGGGCATAACTGTGGGAAAAATTCCCAGAAGTGGAAGTGTTAAAAGATATATGAATTTAAACTTGCAATGAGTTTATTAGCAGGATTGGATTACACAACGGGAAGTTACATTATCACTCCTTTTGGAGAATGCCTGATGCCCAACACCCTTCCAAACCTTAAGCTACTTTGTCTCAAGTGATCTGAATTATTTTCTTTTTGCATTTTCTATATGCTATGGGACAATTTCCCTGTACAACTAACGAGACGACTGTACTCTAAAAGACAGCAGGGTGCGTGGTCCTTGCAAGCACTTCTCCCCTGATGGTGTGTAGGGTTTACCAAAGAAGCATTAAAAATCATTCCTGGGCTTCAGGACCCTCATGTGCGGTTCTTGAGTATGAAATGGCCACTGATAAAAGGAAGACTGTGCTGGCTAAGTAGCAGATGGATGTGCTAGAAGTTCAAAGACAGGAGAGGTTTGGGGGAGTGATCCAGAAACACTCATGGAGAATCTCACCTCTGACCTGAATCTCAAAGTAAGTGAAGATAAAAAACAAATAAATAAATAAACATGGGAGATATAGATAGATAGATATGGATGGATGGATGCATGTGTGTGTGTATATCTCACGTATATGCCTTTTTATTTTTATTTTTGTCTTTAGTGGATGAAAACATCCCAATGGGCAAATATTTCTTGTCGGCTCTGCTACCTCTTTCTTCTACACATTCTATGCACTGCAAGTTCCACTTTATTCACGAATCTCTTTGGACACCTTTGTGTCTTTGGACACTGGGACTTGGAGTCCCATTAAGGTCTGTCCCATCTTATATAGGCACGTGATACAACTCTCTATAACTCACGTGTCCCACAAGCTTTAATCTCCAAAGACAGAAGAAGACATCATTGAGGCCTTAAACACTGTTTCCTACGCAAGAGGTCCTTGCCGGTAATGGGTGTATTCCTAGTGGAAGGCATCAGTAAATATCAGCTGAATGAATACACTCATTTTTACTAAGCTTTTGGCTCTTCTATACATGGATGACTGGCACGCATATGGTGGTCCTTAGTAAATACTTAAAATTTTTAAGTGTTGTCTGGGATGCCCGGGGCAGAGACTTCCATGCCATTTTTTAAATGGATTTTGGATTTCTCCTGACCTTCTCTGGACTTTTTGGAAACTACTTTCTTATTCTCCTTTGGGGAAGATGCTTCCCTCAGGTAATGATGTTAATATTTTTGCACCAACATCTGAAATTCAGGCTTTACTGTTTTTGTTTGTCTGTTTTGTTTTGTTTGTTTGTTTTTAATCTCAGGTAGCCTGTGTCTGTGTCCATGCCCATGGATGGCACACACACAGATGTACACAGTTCCCTTTCTGGTCACTCTGCATGCTGAACTTGTGCCTTGGAGGTCCTTTTCCTGAGAGCTTGTAACTAATTCAGAACCGAGGAACTCTTACATATCATCGCATACAAGAGAAGGAAACAATTTGTGACCTAACAGGAGGGTTAACAGCAGCTGGTCATAGTTTAGTGAGTTTAATTACTGGAATTTCTATAAAATATCACCCCAAATAACATCTGCATTGGAAGTGAACATGAGATTCTTTTTGGGTGAGCAGAATGAAACAGGCCATGCAAAGCTCTGCTCTCTCCAATCCTTATCCCTGCTGCACATGGGCTCCAGTGACATTTCTGGGACTGATTTTTACTTAGCTAAGATGTGCTTTTTAATAAAACGGCAAGATAAAATTGGCACGGGCTCCTTTAAACAAGGAAGCAAAAATATACAGTTGGGAAGTGAGAATGAAAAACACGTAAGTAAAAGAGCAAAGGATGCTTCCTCGCCCACCCACCTCATTCCCTCATGGAATGAGGAAATTAATACCTATTTTACTTCCTTGTAAATACCGTCCCCAAATGGAAAAGAACTGGATTTTATTTTTTCCAACACTGTGAACTGGACTAATCTCAAATTTATTTTAAGAAAGTCAAATGCAGACACTGACTACATTGCAGGAAGTCCAATCTGGTATAGAAGGCGAGCTAATCCCTTTCATTTCAAGGTATGGGCCACGCACCAGCATCATCAGCATTCTCTGGGAGCTTATTAGAAATGCAGCATCTCAGGTCCTAGACACCGACCTGCTAAATCACACCGTGCAGGTAGCAAGTCTTCCAAGAACTAGCTATACACACATGAAAACTGGGAATCACTGGCGTGTAATGTTGTCTTTCTCCTTAAAGGCTTTCTCCCATAGAGTGACTAAAGGACCACTTGCCTGAGTCACGTAAAGTGAGGCCCAGATCTGAGAAGTTTCCAGCTGCACAGACAGGAATGCACGGATGCACGCTCCATCCCACGGTGCCAAACTGAAAGGCTTGCCATTTGTCCTGTTTTATTGCCCTCAAACTCTGCGCTCAGCTTCTTGTCAGGCTTCCAAAACACAATGAATCCATGGAAAAATTAATAATGTAAAGGTTTTCCAAGGCTTTTGGCAGAAGGAATTTCTAGTGGGGTTCAAGGTGGGGGGGCGGGAGAAACTTTGATGTATAATATCATAGCAAGGAATTTCTAAACCCTAGTCCAGAATTTATCATTTCAGCAGTTGAAAAAGGAATTTGTATGTGTTGGGTTCTAGGATTTATCTTTAAGAATTTCTGACAGTTTAGCCGACGAGAGCCGAAATATTTTGAGCAAAGGACTTTTTACACATTGGTTGCTTTCTATCTTTGGTCTTGAGTGCCTTAGTGAGAAGTGAGTTGCTTCTGCCATCTCCAGTCAGATTTATTTCCATTTGCATCTTCCTGCCCTCCCCCTTATAGTATTTTCACTCAGGCAGGAGGCAGCTGAAATATTGGCCAATGAAGGAAAACAGATTTCCCAATGAATAGTTCTACACCATGAAAAAAAATGAGATTAGAGGGATGCCTAAACTAATTTGAGGATATTACAGTCTTCATCTCAAGCCTAATTCTCTGTAGTTTCACTCCTGCTTTATGGACAGAAATTTAAAGCCAGTACATTTTATCATCTGTATCATTTAGTCCCCTTTTGACTAAAACTTTGCAATGTTCTCTTCAATTTCCATGAGAATGAATTTCACCTTTTATGACATTCAAAGGCACTTATGGTGTCTTTATGAAAAATGATGTCACTCTGATACCAGCAATAAAATAACAATGTCCTAATGCCAATAAATGTATTAATCCTATCAGTCATCTTTCAGTTTTTCTGGTTTTGCTTTGGAAACTGCAGAAAACCTTCTGGTTTTTAATTTGTGAGCCATCTAGAGACCCAGCCATAGCACTTTACATCTTCCTTTGGTTGAATGCTCAGGAAATGGAGCAGAATTAAGTGACTATCCCACTAACAGGCAGGGTTATTTGGCCAACGCCTAAATCAGACAGGGTTTTGCAGACTCTCATGTGTACCTATACATGAGATTCGACAGGGATGGGGAAAGGCATCCTCAGGGGCTGTCTGGTCTGGAGCCCCAGACTCCAGTGCAGTTTGTTCCTTGCTTTTAAAGTCCTGCTTTCAGTGTTGCCCTTGGGGAAACACTGAATCCCTGTTAAATGATGGCCCCAAATTCTCCTGGTATCAGGAAGAGAGAGAGGCCTGGGACCTCTTAGATTCTTAGGTCCCACTCCTCTTGTGATAAGGCTGAGACTAGGAAAAGGTGAAATAATAGATTGTTTAGTGTTAATTTTATATTCTGAATCAGTTAGTTAATGGACTGGTCTACACCATACAAAAAAACTTCTGAAGTCTTTACTGTATGCCTAGAATCATATCAGGAACTTTGCAAGATGTCAGAGACATACGACATAAAGTTTTCTTCCAGTAGCTTATGTTTTGGTTGGAGAGAATATGCTTATAAACCAGAAGTAATTAGAGAAAAAACCAGAATGTACAGTTTATCCTTTCAGTTAGCATAAAGCCTGTTTTCCTAGCATTGTCTGTTTTAACCTAGTTAAAATGATTTTGATTTCAAAATTCATGGTCACTGGATACAGATCCTCAGGGGTAGGCCTTCAGAGATAGGGAATCGGTGTGGGTTTCAATGGTGGGGTTTCAATGGACTTCTTAACAGAGAGAGGACTTGAGTGCGTTTGTGAAGCTGAGTGGGAACTG
This sequence comes from Ailurus styani, assembly GCA_002007465.1. Taxonomy (NCBI): domain Eukaryota; kingdom Metazoa; phylum Chordata; class Mammalia; order Carnivora; family Ailuridae; genus Ailurus; species Ailurus styani. Next base: position 2,837,102 of record LNAC01000029.1, on the reverse strand, counting down.
CATGAACAGAGTTGTGAGGGATGTCATACCAGGGTCAGAATAAGACACAGAAGTGAGAGGAGAGTGATATAACTCTAGAAAAGTGAGTGACATACCTGATGGGGAAGCAGAATACCAACTGGGGAAGAAAGGTGGGAAGTAAAATAAGCCCAGATTCTAGAATAACTCAATGGCCAAGAAGGGTATTTAAACTTGATCCTATAAGCTATGACAGTCAAGACAATTCTTCCCCCACAGAAAACCATAACACAGATGATAACCATGACACGTCCCACGGACTTAGTGATTTACACAGTTCTCCATATTTTCTAATTATAATTCCCCCCCCAATTGAAAATCAAATAATATACTGAAACTCAAGTGAATGAGAGGGCTCAAAAAATAATAGACTGGATCCATGGTTATATGAAAACGTAAGTTCTTCAACATCCATTCATGATAAAAACTCTCAACAAGGTGGTTACAGAGGAAACATACCTCAACATGATGAAGACCATATACGACAAACCCACAGCTAACATCATAGTCAATGGGGGAAAAGCTGGAAACTTTTCCTTTAAAAAGAAGAACAAGACAAGGATACCCAGTCCTGCCACTTTAGTCAACCTAGTCGTGAAAATCTGAGCCAGAGAAATTAGGGAGGAAATAAGTAAAAAAAAAGAAAAAAAGAAAAAAAAGAAAAAGAAAGGCATCTAAATTTGAGGTGAAAAAAGTAAAAATCTTATTTTTACTTTTCATGTTATTAGGTATAGAAAGGTATATTAGGTACAGAAAGACATGTTATTCGGAATAGAAAACCATAAAGACCCCACCCCAAAACAGTAATAAACAAATTCAGTCAAGTTTCAGGATACAAAATTATAACTACACAAGGTGACTGATCTGACTAGACTTATTGGGGTGATCATTTTACAATATATACAAATATCGAACCATGACGTTGCATACCTGAAACCGATAAGATAGTTCAACTGTACCTCAATAAAAAATTAATAAAAAACCCCTAGATAATAAAAAAGGAATTTTAAAAAAGGACACTTACGAGTGCCTGTCATGTGCCACGATTATTCGATATACACCGTTTTTCTTCATGTTGCAGAGAGCTTTTAAGTCTTATTGAGATATAATTTGCCTACAATAGAGCTGGTTTTTTAAAAAGTGTACAATTCACTTCATACATTCACAGAACTGTGCCACTTGCATCGCTATCTGATTTTAGAGCCTTTTCATTACGTCAGAAAGAAACCCATCTCCATTAGCACTTTCCACTGGCCACGATCCGCTCAGTTACTTGCAGCCACCAACCTACTTTGTGTCTCCATGATTTGCCTACTCTGGATACATAACATGAAAGAAATCATACAAAATGTGACCTTTTGTCGACTGACTTCAAGACAGCTTTCAAGATTCATCCATGTTATAGCATGGACATTTATTATTTTTTAAACCCTATTATAATCTTGGAAGCGAGCTGTATTTATCTGTTTTGCCAGTAAGGAAACTGAAAGGCTAAGTGCTTTGTCCGAGGGCTCACAAAGTCGGCAGAGAAACAGTCAACCCAGGCTCCCGTTACCAGGTTCAAACACTTACGCTGTACCCCATTGCTTGTTGAATGCCTCAGAGTTCACTATGTGATTCTTAAATCGAAAAACATGATGCCTTTGCAGCACCAGGGCTGGCCAAGTTTTCCTTTTTCTCCCTTTCTCCATGCTCACTCCAGGCACACTCCACGGGCATGGAGACCGGTCCTCTATTCCATGGCTCCCACTAGCCCACTCTTTCGACATTGTGAGCACAACTCAAACCCACCTGAAGGCCAACAGGCAGCACCCCTGTGTGTTCTTTCATACAAGAGGGTAGTCTGTCCCTCAGGCCCACATGCAGTTTAGAATACAGCTCAAATAAGAAAACACCAAACAATGAACAGTCACTCACCAGGCAGCTGAAGTGTGAAGCCCGCTTGCTTGCACTAAGGGTCCTGAGCCACAAACACCCTCCGGATCCCCACGTCCCAGTTCACACCGGATCCGCTATACCGAGTCACCAAATCTAGTGCTCAGAACTGGATTTACCCTTAACTGGTCCATCCTCATGGCCCATTTACCTTCTTACCTCCAGTGTCTCCTACAGAAACGCCGCAGCTCGCGGGGAGCATTCCCATCCTAACCTCCACATCCTCAGGATCCAGGCCCGAGTCATGTGTCCCGCCTCGACTTGTAGGACCCAGAGCCCAAGGCTGTGAGCTTCGTCTCAGAGGTATGCCTTCTGTTTCTTTTTAAGGGCAATCATTTTAGGAAGGTGAACAACCGATCCGTCCCTGGTGGCAAAACAGGGTAAGAAATTCATACACCGGGATTTTTGGAGCCTCAAAATTCGTGCCGTCCACTTTACTATTATCAATTTTAAAGTTTATCGCTTTTTAGATGGTTGGGCGAATCTGCCTATCATTTTAAACTGGTAAAATTAGATGATACCAGCCAGATGTCCAGGGAGAAAGGAGACTGCATCTCTTTAAAACAAGCAGCACAACACAATTGGTCTTAATTCACCTCAGAAGGATGAAGGGCACAGCGGATCCTCCTAAAGCTTGCAATTACAGGCAAGCCAGACTTTGCATTACATGACATGTATAATTAAATTTGCATACAAGAATAAAAAATTCGAAGGTAAGAGAATAAATGTAAGGGCTGCAAATTGGGAACCAAAATAAAATATTTCTTAAAATATATTAAAAAAGAAAAAGTAAGCTTACAAGTCGCACTGTGCTGTTAGTACTACAAAGATTTAATTCGATAAATATTGATGAAGCACTTTCAGGCCATGGGCTATAGGGTAAAGTAAGCCAGATGGAGATACGGCTCTTGAGAAGCTTATATTCTTTAGGGTAGGGGTGTGGGGAGGGGGGGAGATACTGATTCACCAATAGGTAGCTATTACATAACGTTAAGAAGACAATAATGATGCAAGTTCAGGGTGTTATGGGAGGTATCTTACCTGGGCTTGACCTTGACAATTGACAGACCTACCAAAAAAAGTGACAGATTGGGACCTGGAAATGTAGTGACCTGAGCTAAGTGAAGGGGCGGGAAGAGTGTAGCCACAAGCACACATCCTCTCCGGAAGCCCGAAGACCGCGGCTGAGGGCTCGTCATTGTTTGGGGAGTTGCTGTCATAAGCAACGAGGACACATGGAAGGAGGAGCATTGTTTATTCATCGAACAAATAACAGAAGACGCATTTGCGGATGTTTGTCCTCAGTAGGTGATGTTATTACTTGAAAAAAGGCAATTGAGAATCGAGACATGGAGCCTGGGAGCCAAAGGGCAAATTTATCCCCTTTGAAAATACGCCACGCAGTCCTGAGGGGATGGTAACAGCGGATGATTCTTGTTCAATAAGCGAGCAATTTGGTCTGGAATCGAAGGCAAAACACCCCCAGGACAGGTGACTGCTCCCTGGAGGCAGGTCGGCCGTTCACTAGCCCCAGAATTGCTCCTGAGTAGTTTTCAGAGAACAGGTTTGTCTTCGGGGTATAATTATTTGGCCCATTTAACAGAAGTCTCAAGCAGGTCAACCCTTGAAATAGGGCTCTTTCCTTTACTTTAGCAGAGCTAGAACAAAAGGAAACTTAAAAATCAATTGCAGAGCAAGAGGAAACCTATTTCTGTCCTTCTGGAGACAAAAGATGTAACACAATTGGTTAAAATTCTAGGGGAATAAAAACCTCCCGGGGGTGGTGTGGGCGGAATGCGGCTGCCCTAAACTGGAGCCCTGGCTTCAAACCCAGGCTTGTGCTGCCATCTACCGTCTGGAAGGCTGCCTCCACCGCGGGACCAGCTGGAAATTGTCTCCCGTTGAAGCAGAAGGCTCCATCAGCAAGAAGCACGAAACAAATGCGAGGCAGAGAATCCAACAGGGGATTTAACACTTTGTGGCCAGCCAGGAATAAATTTTCCTACTGACAACATTCTCTTCTTCATCCTCTTTCTTCTGGAAGAAGCTTCTTCCTTCCAGCGGTCTCACTGGGACCCAGCCCGGCCCTGATGGAGCCATGATTGGACCTTTTAGAACGTGCTGGAAGGTGGAAGTTTGGACCACGAACCTCCCTCTACCCCTACCCCCTAAGTGTTTCCACTGCAGGAACCCCTTGAGGGTGCTTTTCATAGCCTGACTGCAGAAAAGCGGAAATGCTTTAACCAAGAAAGTCTTGGTGGAATATTTCCAACTGTCTTCCCACCAATCTCACCTTTCATGGTCTCCATCCTGTTATCTGAAAGATTCTCACCTATCCAACGTGTGATCTGTGTTTAATCAAACAATTAAGTTATTGCCTATCTGGCATGAATCAAAGAGGCCCCCGATTGCCAAGTCAGGTTACTGGTTGCTGGCAAGTGACAAATATAAGCAGCCTGGGTAGATTTCATCGCAGCCCAAAGCGGGGAGGTGGGATGCTTTGGCAGCTCCGTCAGTCTTCTTGTGGCTTAACAGCCAGTATCTGTTGGGCTTTGGAAATACTGAAAACAGGCTACCCACACCCGTGCCCAATTTTGAAGAACCAGGTTGGAGTCCCTGACCTGGATGGGCTGACTCCAGGCATCTGCAGGGTAGAAGCACGATGTATACTCTGTTCTCAGCAGCAGTTCTTTTAAACACAGCCAATGCAGAGCCGTGAAACTAATAAACATCCACGAGACAAGCCATCTGTTTGTTTGTTTAACATTTGGACACTAATGTGAACCCGAGCTTACAGAACTCTCCAGACAAGCTGATTGCCCCAAGATCTCTGACACTGTTCCTTTATGTCTCTGGGTCTTTACCCTCCTTCAAGGAGAGCAGACTTCTTTTTCTTTCTTTCTTTCTTTTTTTTTTTCCCTTAAGCTGACAGAGGAAAATAATCCGTAGAATTAAAGCTGGTTTACTCTGAGCTGTCAACATCCCTGCGACAGATGATGGGATACGAGAAAGTCTTAGGAATGAGCCAGGGGAAAAGAAACACATTCCGTGAGCCACAGAGGGCAGGATCAAGGGGAGAAGTTGTGAAGGTCCCTCCCTGCACCCTCTGAGGTTGGGCAAGTTGGGAGAGGCATGAGAGGAACAACTTCAGATCTTAGCCTGGTTGTTTCCTCCGGGCTCTGGGGCTGAAGGCTGGAGCTAGCTGGGCTGAGCTGCTCAGAATTACAGAGGGCAGCCCCTTCCATGAGCAGTTCAGTGAGCCTTCCACTAAGTCACCAAATATCAGCCTCACCATTAGGTCACTCATCACTCCTCTGTGTTTCTCATCTACCTCTCTGATGCCTAGATAAATACAGTCTATCACTCCAGCAAGATACAAGTTAAGCTTTTAGTTCAAATACGGGGATAGGAGGTACCTGGCACAGAGTAGATGGTCAAGAATTATTTAACTTAATAAATTAATGAATGGATGCATGAATGAAGGATGGGACAAATAACTAAAAAAGATAAATAAGTAAGACTGGGGAACGAACGTGTATGAAGGACTTCTTTTGTCCCACCCAAGTTATCTCAATAAAAACGGGGTTATTCTTACGGATTCCCATAGAACAGAAATAGAATCAGATCAGGAAGCTCGAGAACCGAGAGAAGGTTGTGTCCTTTCTTCAAACTCCTTATCCTCTTTTTGCTTTGTTCTCCTCTTTCTCCAGCTGTTCTTGGTCTCCACTCTAATGCATTTTCTGCTTGCTTGCAAGTTATGTCCACCCAAAATTTTGGCTTGCCATACCACCAAAACATTTAGCTTCCTTTTCCCTTTTGCCTTCCTCATTGTTAACTATTTCAGCCTTCCTTTTTTCTAAATCTAAGTTCCAAAGAAAAGAATTTCATAAGCCCGACTGGCTAAGTTGTTTGTTTGGAGCCATGGTTGCTGACAAGCCAATGCATTGTCTGCTTTTGGAGCAGGTGACTATGTTTTTGTGGATGAGTGGAAGGTAGGGTCTCAGATCACCAACATGGCTGTTAGACGGTAGGGGTACAGAGAGCCAGTTTCTCTCTGGAGGGGTTGTCAGAGGATGGGGTACCATGTGCATGTCTGGCAAACTCCTGAATGCCAAGTTCTGGTGAAAGCACTCTCCTAAGCATCACCCTATTTAATCTTCACAGTGATCTTATGAGGGTAGCAGGGAATTCTCTGCTTTACAGATGAGGGAACTGGGGCCGCGCTAGTTGAAATAATCTGCTTGAGACCACAAAGCTATTGAGTGACAGGTCCTAGATTGGATCCAAAGGTCAATCTCTATCTCTAATTCCCCTTTAAGCTAGAGGCAATGGAATGCCAATAATATTTGTAAACATGCTTTTGGGTCCAACATGATCCAGGAGGTTCAGAAGCCGAGAGCCCTTCCGAAGATTATGACTTGGCACAGTCTCAGGGTGACTGACATAAACCTTCAAGTCTAACATGTAGGATGACCCTGAAAGGTACTATATATGATCCTTAATAACCTTTACAGCCAAGAAGTCAAAAAGATCAGGATATGACAGTGGATCTGCTAGCCACAGATCTTCAGGTCTTTTTTTTTTTTTTTAAGATTTTATTTNGACACACACAGAGAGAGATTACAAGTAGGCAGAGAGGCAGGCAGAGAGAGAGGAGGAAGCAGGCTCCCTGCCGAGCAGAGAGCCTGATGTGGGCCTCAATCCCAGGACCCTGAGATCATGACCCAAGCCGAAGGCAGAGGCTTTAACCCACTGAGCCACCCAGGCGCCCAGATCTTCAGGTCTTGTCTGACCTTGGTAGATCACTCTTTCCAAGGGATGACCATATTGCATATGTTCAGTGTGATTAATTAGGATGGAAAGAGTTGGTTCAATGTGTTCATCAGATTTGAGGTCAAGAGCCAGTAAAGGGATGCTCATCAGAACAAGGATTGACTGGCTGGGTCAGGGGTGGGAGGGAGAGGAGAGAGGACTGGAATGGGCATTAAGATATGTTCTTTTCTAATGTTCCCCTCCTCTATCCCTGCCATTTTATTTCAAATTATTTAATTATCACAATTGTTGAAAATTGCATCTTTATGTACCTATTATGGTAACAATTTATGCATCTCATCCTTCTGTTGAACTGTCTCATTGATCACTAGATCCTGCTGATTAGGATTATTTTCAATATCTTTAAAACAGCCTGACCTTATTTTTCTTAACTTTCTTTTTCTGTCTGGTTTAGTAGCATGGTTCAATATACTGTGGGTTTTCGAACAAAAATGTTGGCCATTGTGTCCCTACTGCCTGGCAAAGTGCCTGGCATGGGTGCTCAACAAGTATTTGTTGAATGAATGAATGCAATAAATCTTTAGCCTAAAAACATAATGTTCACTGCTAAAAGTAAGACTGTGTTATTCTAAGATCATTGCCCTTGCAACATTCCCTATTGGATTAAAAAACAATCTCAGTTCCATTTCTTTTATAGGGTGAGCATGAGCATAGTAAACAGAGGAATAAATCTTGATCATAATGTGCCTCCTTCACGGCCAATGTTAAATTTCCACCAGTGTTGGTCTAACTGAAAATTTAAAGAGGGGGATTTTAGAAACAGATGCCTTAATTTAAAGACTGGAGATTTTTACCTATTAGTATCATAGTAGCTAACTTCGTAGAATTTTAGGGTGAGTTAAATAAGATTAAAAAGAGGGCTTTGTCAACTAGAAGTCACAAAGCAAGTGTAAGCTATTAACAATATCAATGATAATGACAACCCCAACTAGGAAGATGTGGGGGTAGGTAAGGTTTCTTTAGAACTCTCAAATAAACATGTCTAGAGCCATATTTCTATCCTGTCTGCCCCACATCAGCCTCTAATGGTGTCTTAGCTTCCCTCACAGTTACTGCGTAGTGCTGTCCACAGGTCAGCCATTTGTAACTGATAAAATCCTCCCGATAACCTTATGAAGCAGGTGTGTATATAGCTATGGAAACAAGTGGAGAGATTATTTAACTTTCTTAATGTTGCAAGTAGCATGTTCTACTGGCATTCAGACGGTGGACTACATCTAGGTGATGATAATATCTGAATAAGCCCTGTAGTCGAGTCTTTAGTTTTTATATTTTTAAAGATTTTATTTATTTATTTGACAGAGAGAGAGATCAAAAGTAGGCAGAGAGGCAGGCAGAGAGAGAGGGGAAAGCAGGCTCCCTGCTTAGCAGGGAGCCCGATGCGGGACTCAGTCCTAGGACCTTGAGATTATGACCAAAGCTGAAGGCAGAGGCTTAACCCACTGAGCTACTCAGGCGCCCATGTAGTCGAGCTTTTTTAAAAGGACTCATTTTCTATCCAAGGAGGTCCCAGCCACCATCATGATGATTTGGAGACCGCAAAGTTCCACTTATCATTTGCAGAGCCCTCAGGAATACATCAGTCATTTGGAAGCTTTGAAATGTTTTTATAAACTGCCATCATCTTTACCTATGGCCTGATGTGTGTTCCCAAGTGGGCACTGTGCCCGTCTCCTTCTGAAAACACTGAATAAATCCTTGGAATCACTTCATGAACTGATGGGTCTCTTTATCAGAATAAGCAAGAACCCACCTGCCCCATTAGAAAGCGGCTTTCCAACAGTGAAAGCTGATATATGGCTGCTCATGAGAATGGCCCACAGTGATTAGGAAGAGCAGGTCCCTTGTCACTCACAGAGGTGGCACAGTGTGGCAGTTCCCAAAAGCTGCCTCTCTCGCTCTGAAAAGCAATCTTCATGATATACTGGGATGGTTCATATAGGATCGATTTTAAAGGGTTTCAAGTGACCCCAGTTTGTTTGTGCCTTTACTTCTTCTTCTTCTTTTTTTGGACACTGTATTTTTTAGTCCAGTATTCCTGTACTAAAAATGAGTGAAAATGTCAGGACCTTGCACAGATTATACTGACTTGACCCTTGGAAGGCAACAGCATGCTCTCTTCCACATCATTACTTTTTATTACACTGCCTGCCACATTTCTGCAAAGGAGGAAGACAGGAAGCACGGCGCATGGCTTGTCCCCCGGCTGAATGAGCCCGTGGCCTGGCCCTGCTTTGTCAGGTCTGGGCATGTTCGTCAGCCACTGGAACACTACAGCAGGTTCATCGACAGACTTGCTCTCAAGGAGCAGCAGCCCTGGTGGTGGCTCGCAGTGGCTAGGAGCTCTCTGACAGCTAGGCTGCAATGAATCATGCAAATGAGGGAGGGAGGGAGGGCGAGAGCTTGAATGAATGGAAACCCATTGGGGAGTCTCCTCCTCCACCTCTGATTTCTTCCTCCAGGAGTGGTGACATGGAGCAAAACATGAGGTTTTACCTGCTCCCCCACCCACTCCTTCTCTAAAAGGGTAATGAAGTTACAGGTCTGTGAGGGAAGGGGGAGGAAGAGGGGCTCAGTGGTCAGACCCAAAAGATAGATTCTAATTAATCTCCGCACACAGACTGTGGCATGACCTTGGTTGAATTACCTGCATTCATTTACTCAGTCTCCTCTTCTCTGAAACAGGACTAAAATTACAGATGGATTGCGTATTAATGGATAATTGTGGGTAAGAGATGCAGGAAAAAGGCGTAGTATTATTGGCAAATATGAATCTCAGTGTGGTCAGAGTATCATCTAAAAAGAGACTCTCATTTAAAACGGACAGAGGAAAAGTAGTTTAGGATTTGTAGGATGAAACAGGAGCCTGGAGAAAGGGACAGATCGTGACGTTATTTGATGACTATAGTTTGTGATTTTATAAGATTGTACTGACTGATTGGGTCAGTAGTTCTCAGCGGGGACGGTGCCCGCCCTCAGGGAGTATTTTTGAAGTTTTTGGAACTGGGGCAGTCATTACAATGATCAGGGAAGCTCCTTGTGCACTGGGGCAGGGATACTAGAAATCCAGTGGTATGTGGGACCGTTCTGCCCCAAATGACTTGTTCTATACCCACCAACTTCTGAATGTCCACCGAGACAATTATTTGATAAGAAAGACTATCTAGGGGCACCTGGGTGGCTTAGTCAGTTGGGTACCTGACTCTTGATTTCAGCTCAGGTCATGATCTCAGGGTTGCGGGTTCGAGCCCTCCCCCTACCCACGCTGACCTCTGTGCTCAGTGGGGAGTCTGCTTCCCTGTGTCTCCCTCTCTCTCCTTTCCTCTGCCCTTCTCCCGCTCATGTTCTCCCTCTCTTTAAAATAAATAAATGAATCATTTTTTAAAGAAGTTTTAAGAAAGACTATCATTTTCTAAGCCTAGGAACAAAATATGTTTTTATCGGCATGATACTTTTTTTGCGGCACAGTTCTAATACATACTGAAATTTTTAAGAACGCAACTATTGTATAAATTGAGAAAACATTACGTATTGTCTTGTTCAGAACATCATCAGGGTTTGCTTATTTCAGAAAACCACATCACCAATGGCAACACCACTTGTGTGAGTTGCCGATGTGACAGACTTGTGAGTCAGCTGGGTTGTAGTGGTGGGATTCTACACCAAGCAAGAAGCTTCTGCTTAATCTCCTGCTTTTTTTTTTTTTTTAAGATTTTATTTCTTTTACAGAGGGAGAGAGATCACAAGGAGGCAGAGAGGCAGGCAGAGAGAGAGAGGGGGAAGCAGGCTCCCCGC
>LNAC01000029.1:2772840-2826482 GCA_002007465.1 Ailurus styani | reverse complement strand
GATCATGACCTGAGCTGAAAGCAGAGGCTTTAACCCACTGAGCCACCCAGGCGCCCTAATCTCCTGCTTTAGCTTCATTTAATCTCCCAGTGTTATTACCTCCCAGCTTTCACGTTCTGAACTCCAAATGATTTTGTTATAAAATATTTTCCTTCTTATTTCTCCGTGTTATAGTCAAGCCATTTTATTGGCATTTAAAAACGTTCTGTGTACAGGCTGGTTCTATTATCTCTGAATTTCATTTCAGGATAATGAAGGGTGTGTTAAGTCTCCTTTTCTTAGTGGTTCCTTGTGCCTAGTAGCGATTCTTCCTCCCTTCCTAAGAGTCTTCTCTCTTTCTATATTCATTTCCTATAGTCTGGCTTCCATCCATACTGACGAAAACCCCGGCTATAGACTGGATTCCAGGCTTCCCTCTGTCTGACGCAAACAGAGGACACGGACGGAAGACAGAGGTACCACTGCCCAGTTCCATGATCCGGGGCATCTGAGCCTTAGCCCTAACCCAGCTCTTATGGGAACCTCGACTCTAAAGGCTTTATTAGCCCTACTGAACAAACGAGGAAATCGAGGATCCAAGAGGTTAATGACTTTTCCAAGGCCTCAAAACAAATCAATGGTAGAACGGGGATTGAATTCCATTCTAAATCTGAAGCCAAAGTTTGCTACATTCATGCTCCCACGACTCACGCAGTTCCATTTTAAGGCAATGAACTCATTGTTACCAAGAGCAGCGACTTAATGATGAGAGTGACTGGAATAATTACTCACACTTGAATGCGTGGATTTTTAAGGCTTTAAAATGTACTTGAAAACTATGAGCCTATTTGATTCTTCCTAGAAATTTGAGAAGACTGAACGAGTATTGGTATCCACGTGAGAGAGAGGAAGGAGGCTTTGAGAGATACACAAATGAGCCCTCACTGGTAGATCCACAACTAGAACCTAAATCTCTGCATTAGCTTTAAATTTAATTTCTACCATATTACACTACAGGTATGGATATTTTTTAACAAAACATAAAGCTAACATTGAACAGAGCATGCCGGATTTAACTCAGTGCTGCTAAATCACTTACATATACCATCAAATTCATCTTTCAAACAACTCTGTGGAGCCTCACAAATGTGGTTGGAAGCTTAATTTGGAGGTGAGGTAACTGCTACAAGCAAATGATGTGAAATTCTTAATAGAATTCAGTTCGTCATCCTCAACATGCAAGCAGATAGATGGACACCGAAATCCCTGCCTTCCTGCAGGGAACAGTACTCAAATTTCTAGTTATGACTGGGAAGAAATGCTTTCTCCTTCAGCAGGGTGAGACAAGAATGATGGAGAGAAAGAGTTTATAGTGTCAGGGCTATATAAGTTATTATTTAGATAGGAGGTATTTCACGGAAATGGTAAAGGATTGCAGAGGAGGAGGGAAATAAGAGTTTTATCCCAGAACTAGCCAGAGTCAGTAGAGTCTGTTTTCAATAGTTTGATAAAAAGCATTAGCTACCAAATCTCACATGGATTCTGCAGAGCATTTTATTCAGAGCCCTAAGACTCACACCACAGTTTTTACTTACCTCTGATTCTCTCAAAATATTTTGATGAGAGAGAGAAAATGTCTTCTGGTTAAACAAAACAAAACAAAACAAAAAACAAAAAACAAAAAAACACAGACCTTAATCTCCAGTCCAAGGACTTTGAAATTTGGTTGCTATGAGACTGTACCAGCTCCTTAACCTCACTGGACCTTAATTTGGCCATCTGTGAAATGGGGTGGATAAAATGGGGTGGATAAAATTGAACCACTTTGGCGATAATGAGCTTCAGTCAGTGCCTGGAAATGCCCGGTTACCAGTCCCTCTCCAGGGAGGAAAGCTCAGAGAGCTCACACAGGGGCTCAGAGCTGATAGTTTTCAGATGCGCCTGGTAGGTGATCATTTCCTTCTACTTGGTCTGTTCTCTAATTGCAAAAAGATGACAGAGAATGGAAAAGCTGTGGCAGGAGCCCATGGGTTGTGCCATGTCGATAGAAATCTCCTTGGTTTTATGCTCGTGGAGTGCTCAGCTTCAAATCCCAATGCCCTTACTTTTAAATTACAGCTACCGAAGCAAATCCTGAATTTGGCTCCCCCAAAGACAGCAGCAGTTGCCAGGCTACATAGAATGACTTCTAATATCAGCAACAGCAATCATGGGACCAGCAGGGGCCCCTCGCCAGGGTTTTGATTTAGATTCCAAATGTCACTTAAAATCTACATTCTTTGTTTGCTGTTTCTCCAATTAGTATTTCCTTCCTATATCCCGTATATTCTCACCTTAATGTGACTGTCATTTGAGTCCCGGTTCTACAGAACTTGGTGGTTATTTGAGCATTCTCACATGAAGTGATGCAAAAATGGGAAGATGTGATGACCACCAATGTAATGAACATATGCATAGAGACCCTATGTATAGATATCCTCAGCGAGGGCATAGAGTATGGAGCACTAAGGTATTGGGAAGTAGATATATGTGTTAGTTATTTAAATACAGGTCAGTTACCCTGTGATGGAATCCATATATATTCTAAAGCCCTCCTGTGATGACTTCCAAGCTGCTGCCTGAGTTTTCCTTCAGACACATAGAATGTCAGCATTTCCTTTTTCCTGTAAGTACCACTGGCAACTTATCAGACTGGGGAATATAGGCACAATGCAAATGCAAGCTTTTAAAAATTTCTATTTATCGAACATTTATAGTACCATCACCTGCCTGAAAAAGACTGTTGCCTGCCCTTAGGGCCTAATGTAGTCTAAATCAGATGAGAAAGCTCAAACGGCAGCTACCTAATTGGAGAAAGTTGCAAATTCTTAGGTGAGGAGGGAGCCAATGAGTGCAATGGAGGGAAAGAGTATCACCAGACCCTTCTGCAACTGTGGGTGAGAGGTGGGTCTGTCTGGAGGAGAACAGGCTTTGGATCCAAGTCTGAGTGGGGGCAGATGAAGGTCAAGTACAAAACTGTGACCAAGAGAAAAGAAGGTCAACCAAGGGGAAAACTAATCTCTTGTCAGATCTAAGCCAGAAATAAAAGGCCAGGGGATTCTAACAACTGCCTCAGTTTTCCCAATGGGTTGAGAGCAGTCAGGTCCAGATAGACACAGATGAAAGCAAGCTCAAGGTTAATTAGAGGACCTCGTGGACAGGACAGAAGGATTACACCAACCCCAATCCTCTCCATTCCCAGACTCATATACACAGACACATAATGCTGTCACCCAAATCTGCTTATTCTTTCTTGAAACATTCAAGCGTTTTTCCTTATTAGAATCATATTGCCAGTCTCTACGGACTAATAGTGCATTGTCCGAATATAGGTCACTGAATGTCTCACTAAGACCTTTATTGTTTAGAACTCATTTCCTCATTTTAAAAATTTATATCCATGCTACTTGGCACAAACTTGCCATTAATAGGCAGATAGAATCTTTAAAACAGAAAAAAGCTGAAGGCATACTCTAGGGAAACCTGTTTTTGGAAAATATCTCTCATATTTGAATAGTTTCTTGGAAGGCAAGATCTTCACCAAAAGCTCTGAAATGTGAAGTAGGAACAGCTAAGTGTGAAGAAGAAGGAAAATAATATGCTTTTTAGATATATGCTAGGCAGGGATGATTCTAGTGACAGTCTCTAAAGAACGTCAGCCCAAAGTAAAAGGAGTGGATAATAAAATGAGTTTGTGGCAGTAGATCCACCATCTTAGATTGGGTCAAGGAAAAGACTCTAACTTTAAAACTGAAACAGAGGAAGAGAGATCTGGAGACTTGGATAATCCAGATGCTCTTCCTGGTGATCGGACTAGTTCTGACTTTTATAATAATTCCATGACCATAAATGGTAGTAATCTGGGGACCACGGGAGACATGTATCAAGAAGTTAATTCTTTGTATGTGAGAAATACACGATCTGGGCAGTCTATTCATCCTCTGGAGAGCCTGACTGCTGTTGACTTAAGCCCTCCAATGAAGAATATCAGTGCCTTCCTCATGTCACCAAAGCATGCTTTCACATTCTAGTGTAACATCTGAACAAGAGCAACAAAATCAATATTGTGTAGAAAAGCCCTTCAGGTTCAGGGTGTTTCTGGAATCTTAGTTCTCCCAATCTCTTCCCCTGGTCACCATAACTGTCATCCAACAAGACCTTAACAGTAAGACCTCTCCCAGTCACTCCTGTTGCTTTCCCTATCAGTGTTTACTTTCCACCAACACAGTGGTAATTTTGAGAGGACAGACTTTTGGCCAAAGTCAGGGTTCTGTGCTGTGGTGCCTTTATCACATAATTCCTTCTGTAGGACATGGATCTGTGTGTTTGCCTTCTTTAGAGAGCACCATCCTCATCCCAAGAGACTATGTAATTCCCATGAGCAGCCCAACAGGATCTTCCTTTCCCCCCAACCCCAAAACTGGCTACAGCAGGCAAGGACTATAGAACAAGAAGGATGCCTAGTTAGAAGGAAGGTTCAGAGAAGCCAGACTAAAGCCTGGCCAAGAAGAGAGTCTTTGTAAATACAAACCTAACAAGTTCTTCAGTTTGAGGGGAAGTGTCAGAGATCACTCATGAACCCTTTGGGGAAGGTGAAATTTTGTGGTTCTTTATCTTATTTTAGAGTATCTTCCGTGTGTGTTCATTGCTTGGAAGAATGGGTAACCACTCAGATGTTTCTAAATGCCGTAGAGTGAGGAAACTAGATTCTGGTCAGATGACATGGCCTAAAGTTCCACTAATTATTCTGATACCATATTGAGTGATTTCAGACACAAGATATTTCAACTTTGAGCTACAGAATCTCACTTGTGGAATGAGGATAGCACTACACCAGAAATTCTGTGGCCCATGGACCAAATCAGCCCACCTCCTCTTTTTGTAGGGCTCATAAGATAGGTATATGTTTTTACATTCTAAATGGCTGGGAAAAAGTCAGAAGAAGGATGATATTTTGCAACACATAAAAACTAGATGAAATTCAAGTTTCAGTGTCCATAACTAACATTTTATTGGACCACAGACATGCCATATCTTTACAGACTGTCTGTGGCTGCTCTTCTGCTATAAAGGTAGAATTAAGTGGTTGAAACAAAGTTTATAGGTCCCACGAGTCTAAAATATTTACTAAATTATCCCTTTATAGAAAAAGTTTGCCAATCCCTCCACTATACCTTCTTTGCCTCATTAAAAAAAATAGTTGTGGGAGAAAAAGTCCATAAAGTCTATAAAAAATTTTTTTCATGTTGCAGAACACTTACAACCCTGGGAAATTATTATTGTTGTTGTTATTTTTGTTTTTGTATTAAAATCACATTTATGGGAATCTAAATATCCAACAGCATTACTAACATACAATCTGACTCGGCAGATTTTTCATTGACTAGATAGGTACATTGTTAGCTGAGAGATGAAGGAGAAAAGGGCTGCCATTATTAATCTGGCTGCAGTGAAATTTGTTCCTTCCTCTGCATCGAAAATATAGCTGGGTCCTAGCCTGGGGAATGTAACTGTAACAGAGTTTATATTAACAGAAAACTGAGACTAATAAGCCACACTGATTTAGAAAAGCATAAGAAAACATCTGCTCTTTGGTTGAGATTTGTCCAAATGTAAAATCCTAGCTTAAAATGCAGTAAAAGCAAGTTGCTTAGCAAGAATTCATGGCGCATCTACTATTTACAGAGTAATGAGCTGTGGAAACAACTACGCAATTGGCAGGTCTTGTCTTGGACAGTCCTCTTTGCCTTTGGGCTACTTCCTGATCTTCCCATACCCCTCCCCATGAATAATACTCATGACTGAACTTCTAGGCAAAGGCCTAATTCTGGATCTTTCTTTATTTCTTCCCCAGCACACTGGTTTAGTTGGACGACAGAGCAGTGATGGATAAATCTGAATAGATGGGTTGAAGTTCCACTGTAAAGTTGTGCTTAATTCCAAAGACAGTGAGGTGTTTTAAAGTTTTATAACTGGGGGTGGACAAGGAGACTGGGGCTGTATTTCAGGATGATTAATCAGATAGCTGTGTGTAGGATGGATTGGAGTGGGTGGAGGCAGAGAGATCAATGGAGTAGTTTTCCTGGCGGACCAGGCAAAGAGTGATGAGCCTCTGAACTAATGTGGGGGCAGAGGGGATGAGAAGGGAGGAACAGGCATGAGAATCAGTGCAGAAGCAACTGATTGAATGTGGGAGTTGAAGAAACGCTTCCAGCTATAGATGTCTGCTTAATGGAAGCAGGGAAATTAGGAAGAGGAGCTGGCTTGAGAGGGAGATAATGAGTTTGGTTTGGGACAGGTTGAACTGAAAGTGTCAGCAGGAAATGCAGATTGACGTCAGAAGAGTAGAGAGAGATGCTGTTCCAGAGCCCAGAGCTCAGTATCCAGTAGAAGTGGAAGGTAGGAAAGGAGAGGTAATTCTATTCCGATATGGAAAAGGGGTCTGCACCGAGCTCAGATGCCAAGAGCAAGAAAGGAAGGAAGAGAGTGGAAACAACCCAGAAAGCCAGGGAAATATTTCAGAGTTTCATCTTAGGAAACCCGATGAACAAAGGAAAGACAGGCGAGTGGTATCAGTGCTGGTTGGAAAGAGAAATGACGGAGAAGAGAATGGCATGGGAGAGGCCGTAAAGACCACAATGCCAAACAAGATAAGGCAGCAGAGGTACTCAACAAAGCTAAAATATAGATGCAGGAAATAAAGCCAGTTTGTAGTAAATATTGCAATAAAAATTTCATTACCTGGTAGCTCATCAATGTTCCAGAGAAATGTAAATAATATTCTCCCATCGTGCTCTATAAAACTTCTTCCTTCCCTGTCTCCACTCCAGAGACAATTTGGCTTTTCCTAAATCTGATTAGACTTAAATCCCCTGTTGGCTCAGTAATGTCTTTGTTTTATCACATATGTTTTCCAGCTGCCAAAAACTGTGGAAGGAAATTTTCTAAAGGAAAAGATTCCTTTTCCTTTATCAAACCACTGGGTAGTTTTATTTTCCCCAGGTAGCTCAGCCTTTCACCACTTTATTTTTGTTCTCTTAGTTCAAAATATATTTTGGAAACAAAAATATTTCGATGAACTTCATGTTCATATGTCTTTCTCTATGCTTGCCTTCTATTTTTTTCCTTCCCTATTTTTGAGTGACATTTGAGGTGCTTGGGGTCTGTAAAGAACCAGAAGATTCCTTTGGTTCTGCTACTTACTGTGCTTTACTCAGCAGGTCTGCTCCTTTGCTCACAGATAGCTAGTATCATTTTGTTATTCATCAATAGATGGGACAGCAGAAATTGATGAGCTTTCTGGTCATTTAAATCAGATCATGTTCTTCATGATTAAAGTCCTTTTTCAGAAGTTCTCACCATAATTCCAGGATGGATTTTCAGTGGTAAAAGTCCAAAAAGCAAAACCAGAAACCATCTAATGACCAGTCACCCGTCAGCATATATTCAGTACAGCAGCTTGCGCACACATTCACACTGCACACATGAGCATATATGCATGCATACACTGCTGGCAATATGTATGCAGACTTACCCAGATCAGCTTGTTTATAACTCATAAGTGGTACATTATAGAAAATTCGGAGGTCAAGCTCTTGCATCTTTACCTTTACCCCCCCATAACAAGTCCTTTAAATACAAACATGTTTAAAATAAAGACCATCTCAGAAGCCATTGAGCAGTTCATAAAATATATCCTAGCCATTTTCCACTTTAAATACGGAAATAATATTATTTCCATCTTTGAATAATATCAAAATGTTAAAAAGACCCTTGAAAAATGACCTTCTTCTAGGTTGTAATAACCAGCACAATTCTTTATAAGTCAGAAGCCAAGGTCTGAGCTGCCCAAGCTGTGGGCTGCACTGGGGCATGAAGGTGCTTGGCAGGACCTGGGTGTTTGTTCCACCACCAGCTTTGTCTGTGATCTGGAAGGCAGTATCAGCAAATGGCATTTCATTTGTGTAGTCCTTGAAAGTTGTATCCCAGCAGGACTGAGCTTGGAATCCTGTGAGATAGCCAAGTTACAGCAAAGGGAGACCCAAATGAGGGACAAAGCCTGTGGGTGAACCAGAAAGAACAGGTATCGTGGATACAAAGATAAAAGATCAGGCCCAGCACAATGTGGAGGAGTGTGCAGAACGGTTTGTTCCTCTTTCAGCCAAATTTACTGGCCCAGCCATGAGGACAGGAGATCTTATCCACTTTGGAGCCCCTAAGGCCCTGTCTCATGTGCTGCAGCAAAATAAAATAAGATAGGTAATTCTTTTATATGGGAGTTACCTTTATGGGAGTTTGAATATCTCCAATAGTGTGATTAACTTATTCACAAACACTTTGAACCTGAGGGTATTTCAGTGACGGAATGGATGCATTGTTAGTTGAAATTTATACTTCTTATCTATAATGCTAAATCAAGACTGGAGTGCTTGGTACAGAACACTAGAATGGTACAGAATTACCAGAGCAACCATGAACACCATCACAAGGTGTTGTGAATATTGTGGCAGTGTGTTGTGTTATGTTATTGAGAACAGAACCAGGCTCATTATTGGCTTTGGCCTCCATCTGCCTTCACACGTTTCCCTGTGTGCTTGAAAGAAATCATATGTGCACCAGAAATAGGAATTACTTAAGTGGAGGCTTAGCTTGGGAAAGAGTTGGGTCTTTCACTAAGTGACCCAAGCAAAATCAGGCAGGTAGATGTTAAGATTTAACCACTGGACCTAGTCAACTAGGCTTAGGGACAGATGTGGTCTTGGTCTGATGTAGGGCAGGGAGTTTGCAGAATAGTGCAAGAACGATATAGGAGAGGAGAAGCCGGTGTGCACAGTGGCACACAGGTGTGGCCCTGAGGCTGGGGTCAGGAATAGGAAACTGTGGGTGAAGGTGGGGCAGCACCCAGCCCCTCCATTTGCAAGATGTGGGAACTTTTCTATGTAGCACCATTAGAGGTCTTCAGGCAACAGCTTCTCAATACATAAAGCTTAACCATTTCCTGCCCCACAGTATGAATTCGTGGGAAGTGTTTAGAAACCAACACAAGCCAGATTATAATCAGAAGCTAGAGCAACCCATCAATAAACAAATCTGTATTTTTTTTCTTGGCAGAAATGCTTTGGATGGCTGCTCACCTTCTTTCCAAAATGCTTCCTTTTCTCAGTTCATTTTACTATAGTAGGGAGAATGTCTCATTTTTTTCTTTAGCACTTGGTAAATCTCTTGTATTAGAGAAGTTATGATCCAGGCAAAGCTGGAATAAGGGAGGGTCAGCCAGAGGACTTTCCTTTGGTGTCCATTTATAAAGGCACATGAAAACACCATAGAAATAAATCGGAAATGTAGCATGGCCTCTTTTATCCAGGACTTCATATGTGACTCCTTACAGAACAGGCAAAATATAAATCAGGCCAATTCCTTCCAAAGTAGGCAAACTTCAAATGAAAAATGAAAAAGGCATCCTTAAGAGCACTGACCTTCTCTGATGCAAACACACAAATGTATATGAGATAATATCTTGAAAATATTAAATAATGTATTTTTTATTCCTCATTCTCATATGTCTCATTGCCTGGTAGCCAGGGATAGTCTGGCTGATAGTCTCAGAGAAAGTGGGACAGAAAACTCTACCTCGGCTGCACCAAGTTGCATTCCCACCAATAGTGTAGGAGGGTTCCCCTTTCTCCACATCCTCTCCAACACTTGTTGTTTCCTGTCCTGTTAATTTTGGCCATTCTAACTGGTGTAAGGTGGTATCTCAATGGGGTTTTGATATGAATTTCCCTGATGGCTAATGATGATGAACATTTTTTCATGTGTCTGTTAGCCATTTGTATGTCTTCTTTGGAGAAGTGTCTGTTCATGTCTTCTGCCGATTTTTTGACACGATTATCTGTTTTGGAGTTTCCTCAAAAAGTTAAAAATAGAGCTCCCCTATGACCCTGCAATTGCACTACTGGGTATTTACCCCAAAGACACAGATGTAGTGAAAAGAAGGGCCATATGTACCCCAATGTTCATGCACCAATGGCCACAATTGGCAAACTGTGGAAAGAGCAAAGATGCCCTTCAACAGATGAATGGATAAAGAAGATATGGTCCATATATACAATGGAATATTACTCAGCCATCAGAAAGGATAAATACCCAACTTTTGTATCAACATGGACGGGTCTGGAGGAGATTATGCTGAGTGAAATAAATCAAACAGAGAAAGTCAATTATCATATGGTTTCACTTACTTGTGGAACATAAGGAGTAACATGGAGGACATTAGGAGAAGGAAAGGAAAAGTAAATTGGGGGAAATTGGAGGGGGAGACGAAGCATGAGAGACTGTGGACTCTGAGAAACAAACAGGGTTTTGGAGGGGAGGGGAGTGGGGGATGGGTGAGCCTGGTGATTGGTATTAAGGAGGGCATGTATTGCATGGAGCACTGGGTGTGGTGCATAAACATTGAATCCTGGAACACTGAAAAAATAAAATAGAATTAATTAAAAAAAATTCTACCTTGGGAAGGAACAGGATATAATGTAGAGAAAGTTCTGATTTGAAAGGAAGAGGGTATTGAAATCCTAATTTGTTCAACTTTCAGTTGATTGTCAACAGAACAGCAAGTCACTAAACCAACCTTACAAGAAATTGTTAAAGATACTTTTTTTTAAGTGGAAAAGGAAAGGCCATAATTAGACATAAGAAAATTATGAATAAAAATATGTAAATTATGACAGCATTATTAAGATGTGGAGGAGAAGTAAAAAACAAAAAAGTTTTTTGTTTTTTGTTTTTCTGTTTCTGTTTTTGTTTTTTAAGAGTATATTTGAACTTAAATGACCATCAACTTGAAATAGACTACTATGTACTTAGGACTTTATGTATGAACTTCATGGTAATCAAACCCAAAACCTATAATAGATACACAAAAAATAAAGAGAAAGAAAGCCAAACATAATTCATTAATCACAGAAACTCATTAATCACAATGAAAGAGAGCAAGAGAAGAAGAAAGGAACAGAGAACTACAAAATACAAAACAACCAGAAAACCTATAACAAAATGGCAGTAAATACATACCTATAAAAAACTACTTTAAGTGGAAATGGCCTAAATACTCTAATCAAGAGAAATAGGGTAGCAGAATGGATAAAAAAACAAGACCCATCTATATGAGACTCACCTCAGACTTATAGACACAAACAGACTGAAGTGAAGGGATGGAAAAACATTTACCAAGCAAATGAAAGTTAAAAAAAAAAAAAAGAGGCCAGGGTAGCAATACTTAAGTCAAACACAATAGACTTTAAAACAAACTGTAACAAGTGACAAAAGTGAGCATTATATAATGATAAAGGAATCAACCCTAAATTGTAAAAATCTTTGCTGGAGCACCTAAATACATAAAGCAAATATTAACAAACAGAGAGAAAATCATCTACTTATACCAGTGGAAGATCATGTAGGCAGAAAATCAATAAGAAAACCGTGTTGGGATGCCTGGGTGGTTCAGTTGGTTAAGCGTCTGCCTTCAGCTCAGGTCATGATCCCAGGGTCTTGGGATCAAGTCCCACATTGGGTTCCTTGCTCAGTGGGGAGCCTGCTTCTCCCTCCCCCTCTGCCTGCTGCTCTCCCTGCTTGTGCTCTCTCTTTCTGATAAATAAATAAATAAATAAATAAATAAATAAATAAGTAAATAAAATCTTAAAAAAAAGTGTCTTTGAGTGACATATCAGATCAGATGGACATAACATATATATAGAACATTTCATCCAGAAACAATGGAATACACATTCTTTTTAAGGGCACGTGAAACATTCTCCAAGAAAGATCATCTGATAGGCCAAAAAACAAGCATCAATAAATTTAAGAAGATTGAAATCATACCATGCATCTTCTTTACCACAACTCTATGAAGCTAGAAATCAATTACAAGAAAAAAAATCTAGAAAAAGCACAAGCACATGGAAGCTAAACAACAGGATACTCAACACCAATGGGCCAATGAAATAATCAAGAAAAATAAAAATACATGGAGACTAATGAAAATGAAAACACAGTGGTCTAAAACCATTAGGATGCAGTGAAAGCAGTTGTAAGAGGGAAATATATAGTGATACAGGACCTACCTCAAGAAAAAAACAAAAAAATATTTAAATAAACAATCTAACCTTATGTCTAAAATAACTAGAAAAAGAACAACCAAAACCCAAGGTGAGTAGGGGAAGGAAATAATAAAGATCAGAGCAGAAATAAATGACATAAAGACTAAAAAGAGGGAAAAAAAGAAAAAAAATCAATGAAATCAAGATCTGGTTCTTTGAAAAAATAAAAGAAGAATCAAATTTATATTGATAAACCCTTAGCTAGACTCATCAAGACCAAAAGAGAAAGGACCCAAATAAATAAAATCAAAAACAAGAGAGGAGAAGTAACAATTTATACCTCAGAAATACAAAGGATTAAGGTAAGACTACAAAAAATTCTATGTCAACAAAGTGGACAATGTAGAAGAAATGGAAAAATCCTAGAAACATACTATCTTCTAAGACTGAATCAGGAAGAAATAGAAAATCTGAACAGACCAATTACTAGTAACAAAATTGAATCAGTAATCAAAAAATTACCCCCAAATTAAAGTCCAGAACCAGATGGATTCACAGGTGAATTCTAATATTTATCTTCAAACTATTCCAAAACAAAGAAGAAAAAAAAAAGCTTCTAAATACATTTTATGAAGTCAGCATTACTCTAATATCAAAACCAAAGATAACGCAAAGAGAGAGAGAGAGAGAGAGAAACCAAAACTCTAGGCCAGTATCCTTGATGCACATAGATGAAAAATTCTCAATAAAATATTAGGGGTATACATAATATCAGTGATTACTAAGGAAGGGTCAGTTGGGCAGGGGTAACCATAGCACACTGATCAAAGTAAGAGAGCCTGCCACACAGATTTTTTTATTTGATGCCAGCAGGATGATTCATCATCAGGCAGTCATAGGACACTATTTCAGTGATCAAGGTAGCCAGAGAAGAACACAAAAATTTATGTGTGGGAAAAAGATACCTTCTCTCTTTGCCACTGGGAGGCCACGTGGGCCCTTCTTCCCTATCCCGCTTCAACCACCTGCCATCTTGGAGAGTAGCAAGAGGAAGGGAAAGAAAAATACAAAGGGGAAGGAACTTTATCTGAACAAGATTGGATCATGTAAAGAGATTGTTTAGTTTATTGGGTTAGGCCAAATTTAATAGATAAAATTGATTTTAAGTTTTTTCCCTATTATCCAATAAGCTAAGGGCTTGTGAGGAAGATTAGATCAGCTCTGGGAAAGGAAGAAACTCAATGTCTTTACACATATGAATGTATATTTAATTTTGAACTCATTATGTTAATTATGTTTTATGTTTTATTTTCATGTTATTTTAAGAACTTTAATATGTCTCTTAAGAAGTTATCTGGGTCAGAAAAATTATAAAAGTAACCCAGAGACAATGAACTAGAGAAAAGTAGGAAAGATAGTTTCTGAAAGTGAGAAAGATGTTAAACCTGGAGACAAAGTTTAAAAATCTTATGATTATGTATATATATATGTGTGTGTGTGTGTGTCTATGTATATATATATAGACACACACACACACAAACCCATGTTGAGCAAGAATGTGTCTAATATCTGGGATTTTTACTGATAGAAAAATTAATGAAATGACTTTGGAAGTCATATAATAAATGCCTTATTTGGGGGCACCTGGGTGGCTCAGATGGTTCAGCATCTGCCTTTGGTTTAGGTCATAATCTCAGGGTCCTGGGATCAAGCCCCACATCAGGCTCCCTGCTCAGTGGGGAGCCTGCTTGTCCCTCTCCCTCTACTGCTCCCCCTGCTTGTGCTCTCTCACTCTATCAAATAACTAAATAAAATCTTTTAAAAATTCCTTATTTGGAACATAAAAAGGAAGAAAATGATTTATACTGGTGCAAAATATTTTTTCTTTTTATATTAAATAAATGAATGGGCACCAAATTATAAGCCTGCTCATGCCCCTGCGTACTTGGGGACAGCCCCAGCTGAAGATTTAAAGTTTTCCATGGGCAGCAGCAATAGAAGCACCCAGTCAGAGGCAGTGGAATTGTTATGACCTGGACACTTGTTATACTCTCTGCTCTTCTCTCATCTCAATTGTTTTTGGACCCACTTCCCCTTGATTTACACTTATCACCATGGGAGCATCCACTTTGTTCCCCATGTCTTCACTCTCTGGCTACAGTTGAACACATGATGCATGGGGCGCCTGGGTGGCTCAGTGGGTTAAAACCTCTGCCTTCGGCTCAGGTCATGATCTCAGGGTCCTGGGATTGAGCCCCACATCGGGCTCTCTGTTCAGCATATGTGGGGTCGATCTCAGGACCCTGAGATCATGACCTGAGCTGAAATCGAGTCAGATGCTTAACTGACTGAGCCACCGAGGCATCCCAAAGATTTTTAATTATAAGGCAAGGAGGAGAAGAGGAATTAGTTTCTTTCTTGAAATGATTGTTGGTGATCTAGACACTGCTTGACTACTGCAGTGGGCATCTACAGTTTTTACCATCCAGCATTTCCTGGTAACACAATGATTCCCCTCAGAAAACACGGTGACCCTACTCTTCCATGTTTCAGATGGAGTGACTCCTACTGGCTTAGGGTGAGCGTACAACACAGACTAGGCCAATCAGAATATCAAAATCTCCTGGCCAGGGTGATTGATTGAAGACTCTCATATGACTCAGTCAGTGCTAAGCTTGGGCTAGGACCCCTGGGAAAGTTGCATACTTTTTTCCTCCCCTTCTGAGACTTTTTGGCAATAAGGAAGAGGTTGGCCTAGGTATCTCGTAATCACCTTGTGGAGCCTAGAGATGAAGCCAGTGACCTGGAAAGACAGGGCTGAGAGATAAAAAGAAGCCAAGCCTCAATGACATCTTTTGAGATCTTGCATCCAGTTGTGTCTGAGAGCCTCCTCTACTATATTTTAGTTATATACAAATCAGTAGGTGATTTTCATGTTTCAGCCACTTAAGATTCTTTGACAGAGTCTTACTAGCATTTCACCATCTCTCTGTGACTTTGGAAAAACTATGCAATCTCTCCAGGCCTCAATTTTTTTTATCCACTCATTCAATATATAAAACTTTGGTACACACCAACAAATATCACTCATTCACTACACTCAGAACATTTATAAACAGAAGACGGCAGGATGTATGATTCCCTCCCAGCCTCAGTCTCCATGTGTCACACTGATTTGGGTCACGTGGACATCCTTGGATCAATCACAATGGCCAGGAGAATGTGATACTCTAATTGGCCGAGTCAGACTGTGGGATTTCTTTGGGTCCTTTTAATTCTATCTTTTTAAGTTTGTAAATAAACTGGCTTTCACGTTTAAAAAGAATCCATTTTAACATCACAAGGAAAGTCTGTACAATCTAAAGTGGCCATGTAGTCTGGAGGACTCACATTTCCTTGACACCCTGAAAATATAGATGCTTATAGACAAGGTCTTATTCTGACGGAGTTATTCAGTCTTTTGTTGGCACTTAGAAAATGTTAAGTAGTCATTCTCTAACTTTTAGGGACTCTATTGTGGGTGGTATGGTAATTTTATTGATGACTATCTCCTGTTTCTCATTTCTCCCATAACTCCTTCCTGGCAAAAAAGAAGGCACACAATGTCCTAGTCATACTAAATGTCCTTTTGAAAAATAATATTTTAGTGAGCAGAAGGAGAGAAGTGAGGGGCTTCTTAATTGAAAGCAATTCTAGGTTGCTAAATTTCACCAGATAATGGAATATTCTGAATTGGCTATAGTGGTGAAGAGTAGAACAACTCTATAAAAACTTGCCTACTGTTTCCAAGCAGATCAGAAATATCTTGAACCTCATAAGAATTTGAACAGATTTATTTTTTATATAAGAAGTAAAAAAATGTTGAAAGTCATTCCTAATGAAAATCAATCTTTTTGTTCTATTATGCATTGATGAAAGAAGCTCATGATTATTAGAACGCTTGAAGTCTGAATTCTTTTTAATGAATATTACATTTCTACCCATTAACAGGAAGCACTGCAGCTAGCCAGACTTGAACCCAGTTTTCACTCCCTGTAGTGTTTCCATCAGGGGTTCTAGAAGTCGAGTCCTCTGAGCCTGTCTGTAGTGTTGTAGGATGAGTGTTTCACTAGTCAAATGGAATGCCAGACAAAATAAAAGCAAGAAATGGGCTTTGGATCCAAATAGACATGCTAAAAGTGAGCAAATAGAGTGATTATTCTAACACCAGGATGATCACGGCTTTAATTAATTGGAAGAAGAGTCATCCTGTGATGGCATTTTCTGCCACCTTATATATTCTCCACATGCAGCATTTGGGCATTTAATTATTGTCTTAATTTTCTCAATTGCTTCCTTTCTCATGGTGTTCCCCACCTCAATGAGCAATACAACCTCCTTATTAACTCTTAAACCAGAAGCTGATTGCCATTTTTGGCTCCTCCTCTCTCTTCTTCTCTTCTCTTCAACTCTCCCCTTCTATTCTATCTCTAAGACTTGTCTAACTTTCTTCTCAAGTATCTCTTGAATCCTCCCATTTTGAATCCAACCATTTTGTACTTCTTGGCTCAGGGAATTAGCCATAGGATACTTTCATAGTTTTTTATACTGTTTGAGTGTTTTTATTTAATTTTTAAATTTTATTACAGAGCAAAGAAAACCCATTAAACACACACACGCACACACACACACACACAAATACAGTAAAAGAAAACTATAATGGATAGCTACAATCTTGACTACATTTCAGATTCCTATTAAAAAGGAATTAGAAATGAGACTATAAAAAGCAAACAAAATTACTTAAAGTTAAATCAACTTTTGCAATACCATCTCATAGTGTTCCAAAATTTGAAATATCGGGGATATTTATTTCTAACTAAAGAGTTATTTCAGTAATTATCATGAACCACCTTTTAGAGTATTCAGTACATAGCAAGTGCTAAGTCAAAACTTGTTCAAATGAAACTCAAATGGTGAAAATATTATCATCAGAAGTGAGCATGTGATGGTAAAGAATATATCGATGGGTCCTTAGGGATCAGTGAACTCTAATTTAGAGGGTTAGGAGCTACTTCTAACACTTGTGGAGCCTTGGAGAAGAGTACAGTGGGGGCCAGGATAACACAAGTCTAAATATTTTAGTTTTAAGTCAAGTTTGCAATCGTAAAACTTTTTCGTCTTACCCTGGTAAATATTCCTTCATTATAACTTGGGAGGCCAGATTTGAATTTAGAATTCTTGACTTATTCAGACTTTTGCCAGCTTTTTCTCCCTCCAGGGGCTGTGTCCTGCACCCTTAGGCACCTCAGTTGCCTAGAGCTGGCCACACTGGCACCCTAGTCTGTCCACGGATGGCGGGTTGGGAATGGGCCCAAAGAAGCTCATACATGCCCTGAAAGTGGATTTACTCTTTAGTTGTGGTGTGGTTTACACATATAACTTAATTTTATTAATCATCTCTTCTTCTCAAAAACTAACATATCTTGATTTTTATCAACTTGTATATGATTCTTTCACATTTTGTTTCTTCTTTACTTCTAGGAGGAAACATTCATGTTCTATTGTTTCCTGCATCTGTATTGGTGGATAAAACTGAAATCAGTCAGTGGTTCAAAGACTTATCCTCTTATGAGATCTGCATGTATCTATTAACCATTGCTGAGAAACAGTCTGCTACAAATTCTAGTGGTTCAAACAACGACTGATTTTTTCTCACAATTCTGTGGGTTGGTGTGTGGTTCCACTGCTGGTTTTGCCTCAGTTTGTTCAAATGGCTGCATTCACCTGGAGCGCTGACTGAGATGGATGGTCCAACATGGCGTCACTCTCATGCCTGGCTATTGGTGCTGGCTGCAGACAAATGTACCCTGTTCTCCTTCCACATGGCCTCTTATCTTCTGCTAGGTTGGATGGGCTTCCTTCTGTGGATAGGTCAGGGCAGTGGTGCAAACCGCAGGCTCTAGAATTCCCATAGCATCACTTCTGATGCATTCAGTGTATTGGTCAAAGTAAGACACAAGGCCAGTGCAGATTTGAGGTGTGGGGAAATATGCTTCACCTTTAAATGGGGATAGTTAGCAAATACTGTGGCCATGTTTCTCTAGTCGGCCACAGGATCTTAGTTTCTTTCTTTGGTTACCTGAAGAGTAGATTATTAAAAATTACCATTTCGATGGTTTTAGCAAATCACCTTCCCATCTTCATTCTATTCTGTCTTCCTAAATTTAAGATAGTTCATTCCAGATGTTAATGGTGGATGATGCAGCCAAATTACGTTTATACTTACAAAACAATAAAGAATTCTAAGCTTCTAAGATTTTTTAAATTGGAATTTCACCTATAAATTTATGCCTTGAAAATTAAAAATAGGTAGAAAATAACCTGCAGCAATAAAACAAATATACCTAAAATAAATAGAGGGTAAGCTGACACCAGAACATCTTATTTCAAGTAATCTCTTATAAATGATCCCTTGCAAAAGAGGAAACAGAAAAGGGCAGGAACTTGGTTCTCTGCAGAAGAAATAGTGAAATTGAAAGCATATTTAATATTAATACTAATAAAAGAAATACAAATTAAAATAGGATAGATTTTTCTTCACTGTTGTAAACAACAAAATTAAAAACATTAAAGTGCCTAGTATTGGAGTTTGTACTAAAATGGGCACTCTCATGTACTTGCTGGAGGAGACTCTCACACACATACCAAGGATTTTAGATTATATAATCCATTAATTCCAACTCTAGGAGTTTATAAGATCACTATGAGATAAATGCAAAAATACTGAAATATGAGGATATTTGGAAAAGGAAAAAAGAAATAATTTATATGCCTCCAATAAATTGTAATATATCCTGTTGATAAAATGCTATGAGGTCATTAAATATTATGCCACAGGAAAAACTTTTTATTTTATTATTTTTTAANAATTGTAATATATCCTGTTGATAAAATGCTATGAGGTCATTAAATATTATGCCACAGGAAAACCTTTTTATTTTATTATTTTTTAAATTTATTTTTATTTTTTTATTTTTTATTTTTTTAAAGATTTTATTTATTCATTTGACACAGAGAGAGAGATTACAAGTAGGCAGAGAGGCAGGCAGAGAGAGAGGAGAGAGGAGGAAGCAGGCTCCCTGCCGAGCAGAGAGCCCGATGTGGGCCTCGATCCCAGGACCCTGGGGTCATGACCTGAGCCGAAGGCAGTGGCTTTAACCCACTGAGCCACCCAGGCGCCCAGGAAAAACTTTAATATGGAAAAATGGTCATTGATAAAATGCTAACTGGAAGATTAATATAAAAAACTAACTGTATATAACTATTTTCCATTTTAATATACATGCTAATTGTTCTCTGCTTGCCAGCTTCCCATTAGATTGATTTTCCATTCTTGACTATGTGCACTGAGAGGCTAACTCTTATAGATGGCATATGGGGAGCTTCTTCATGAGACGGCTTAGAATTAGTTTTGGCCAATACAAGGCACTAGTATAATATTGGAAGGTTGGCAAAGAAAGTGATCTGGTGTTTGATTTCTTCCTCCTTTGGTACCAAATCTATGGCTCTCCATGACTACAGCTCATGCCAGGTAGCTGTATTTATCTCCCGTGGCCTTTGGCTCAAGGGTGGTAATAGCTTCCCATTCTTGCTTTTCTCTATGTGCCTCACCAAGCCCTGTATAATTCCTTAACTCTGCCCACACTTCTGAAAGCAGTCCCTTCCTTAAGTCTCTTTATTTCAATCCTCCTTCTTAGAACTCAATTTTCTACCTAGTCTCTGCCTGATATAACACTGACATATAACCATAAAAAAATACAAAGTTCTTAAAAACATTAACAGGAGTTTTTGGTTTTGTTTTCTTTCCTGGGTGGTAATACTTATGGTTGACTTTCACTTTCTTCTATACGATTTTTGTGTTTATGCATTTTTAAAGATAATAATACATTATAGTACATTATTAAAAAAACAAGGCAAAGGTTATTAAAAAGTTACTCTTTTACATGAAATTGGGCTAATGTGCATTTTAGCATTATTTATACCACACTAACACTTTCCAGATGTCACTGGAGTTGGTAATACATTGTATCATTTGTTCTTCCTACTCTGTGAGCTGAGTCAGGAGCCATTACTGCCCTGGTTTTATCTATTAGGAAGTGGAGGTTTAGAGAATGAAAGGAATTTGCCCAAACTCCATAGCTAGTAACAGGAATTGGAAACTAGATCTAACTCATGTTCAGTTCTTTATATAATGTGGATGTTGTGTAGGCCTAAGTTGTGGGTGTACCATTATTACAGATGCTGGTGATGCTTGAACTGTCAGATTTCACTTAGAAACTCATCATGTCTATTTAAATTTTCCCATCATAAAAATAAACATACTTTTTTAGAAATGCAGACATAGTGAATGCATTAAGAGAAGTCTATCCCAAATGATACTATTAGAATTCGCTTATTCTTATTTCTTTTTGTGTTTTGTAAGAGAATATTTCTTCCTTAATATCTAGCATATATATGATAAGGATAGATTTACCAGTGTACCACAAAAAGATTGTCCAATTGTTTATGTTCTTTATTTATTTCAAGTCCTTTTTCTGATTCTCTTTCACAATGCCCTATTCTTTCCTGCAGTTTTATTTCATTTTCTGTCATCACCTACCTTTGATTTTATTTTCCTCATTCATTCCCAGATGTTTTATGGACCTGTGTAAATGGGTGCTTTGTCAGTCTCTACATTAAAGGGACAGAAAAAAGGGAAGTCCAACTGAGAACATCCTAATAAGCCAATAGCAATCCACCCCCACCAAAGAAAAATTACTCAAATCCCAAATCCTACTTTTCCAAGGCTTACAGGGGTCTTTCTGATCCATTCTTGAAATTAGCAATTCAAATCTTCATTTCATGTATCCAAACTCCAGAGTCTTTGTGCATGTAAAATTCCCATTAAATTTAAGCTATCTTTGGGTATAAAATATATGGTATCTGACATTTATGTGCGATTGAGAGTAGTGTCGTGTCTGGAGCTTTATTTCAGTTGCTGAGATTGCTTTATATCTTTTGATTTCTGGATCATTTTGCTGAATTTAAATAGCCACTATTGTGGCTCTACTTGAAAAATGTTCATTTTGTACTTTTTAAAGTAGATGCAATTCTGCATGGCTGAGTGCAGGCTACTTCCAAGACTACGGCTTTTTGTTAGTAGCATTGCTTTTGTTTCCTTCTTGGAGTCCTTCACTACTTCCCTTTACTCCAAAAATAGTTTTTGCTGTTTGCCTTTAAGGTAGGCTACATTCTTTAAAAAATTTCTTCTGAAATCCTATTCATCCCATTCAATATTTCACCTCAAATATTCAAAACTCTTTCCCTCTGGAAAATAAATAACCTCTAACTTATGAGTTTTAACCAGTTTCTCCATAAGAGATATATTTTAGGTTAGAGAACATTCTGATCTGAGTAACCTGGATCATCAAATTCAATGACACAGTGGATGACATTGTTCTTCTGTGATTTTGTGCCCACTTAACTTCCCTATCAACCCTCTCTCAAGAGTCCAGAAGACTGACATGTTGGATCCAACTGTTTGCTCATTCTGTCCTATGTATTTATAAATTAAGCTAAATGGCATAGGACAGGGGCACCTGGGTGGCTCAGTGGGTTAAAGCCTCTGCCTTCAGCTCAGGTCATGATCTCAGGGTCCTGGGATCAAGCCCCACATCAGGCTCCCTATTCAGCAGGGAGCCTGCTTCCTCCTCTCTCTGCCTGCTTGTGATCNCTGCCTTCAGCTCAGGTCATGATCTCAGGGTCCTGGGATCAAGCCCCACATCAGGCTCCCTGGTCAGCGGGGAGCCTGCTTCCTCCTCTCTCTGCCTGCTTGTGCTCTCTCTCTCTCTGTGTCAAATAAATAAATAAATAAATAATTTTAAAAAATAAATGGCATAGGACAACTGAATTCTTGTCACAGGAGAGCAAGTAGGGGGGAACATAACACATGATTAATTCAGAGTCTCCTTTTCCCTCCCATGACAGGAGGTGGGAAACTTCCAAAAGTACATGAAAAAGGCAGATTCCAACTGTGGGAGGAAGGTTATAACTAATTACCTATAGTACTTTCGGAATTAAGCATGTTAAGTTTGTGTGCGCTTAAGTTGTTAAAATTTTAGTGCAATGGAGAATTTGAAAATTGTTTCTGAATGATTAAGTTTACCCAAGTAGGAAAGAACAGTATTTAGCATTATTGTCCTTCCCACAGATTTGCACACAATGGTTTCATGGAGTCAATACGTAACAATAGAAAGAACACTGATACTGGAGTTAGAGGATCTGCACTCTAGGGTGAACATGTGATTTTGGGCGAGTGTTAACCTGTCTGGTCTTTAGTATCCTCACCTGTAAAATGGAATAACTGCCTTTGAACTGCCTACCTCAGATGAGATAGTACCTGCTAAGTGTGCTTAAAAAATTGCCACATGCATTACAAATGTAAAGGATTATTATTTCAGTGGGTATCAATGTCATTGCTAGTGCTGTCACTAAGACACTGCTAATCCTCAAATCTTTATTGCCGACCCCAGCATTTCTCCTAAGCTTAGATCCATATTTTCAAGTATCTGCCAGATGTGTTTTTGAATATAACTAAAGGCACGTTCAATTGGATACATCTTAAATTATGCTTATCTTTTGAAGCTACTCTTTCTCCTGCATTTTGGTTAATGACACTGCTATATTCTTCATCACTTAAGACAGAAAACTCGGAAGTATCCCCCATTCTTTCACCATTCATTATCTATAAAATGTAGGACTCATTTATGTGCATCTACAGCATCACTTAACTCTACCTGCTCCTCTCCATGACCATTTGAACCCTAGGTTTATCTTCTTGTCATTGTAGAAAAAACAGACTTTGCTTAGAACAAATCTCTTGGAATTATGCATTAAGGTTTTTTTTTTTCCCCTCAAATATATCTGTAGGGAGAAGCCAACAACAAAAATCAACACTTTCAAATTCATGCCCCCTATGTAGGAGAAGAGTTCCAGAAAGAAGTCAGTGTACAATTTCAATGAGAAAACTCAACTTCTACAACATAATGCAGCAAGTTCAAATTCCTACGAACAAACATATAGTGAGTAAAATACATCTAATCACAAACGTGCAAAACCAACTTGCAGTAACTTAGAATTAAGGATAATATTAAGGAGAAAACCATGAATCTTAGTGATTAGAAAGCAAAATATTAAAGGAAACCCTTGTTCCCTTTTAGCAAACTGGCCAGAATCTCAATTTTATAACAATATATGGAGTACTACAGGTTTAATTTTGTTCACTGCAGCTGACTAATGCTCTTTACTTATTATACTTTTGTGGTAATGGATTTACAAATATTTTTCAACTTTCTTCTGTATTTTTTTTATAACAAATCATAACTAGCTCAGTGCTTTGCAGTCTCAAGGGCTCTTATACGAAAAACTTTCCTTCCTGTTGAGATTTCTCAAAAAATGCCATGGTGATACATGCTCTGTAGTTTTAACTGCAATTTTAATCATGTTTGAATCAAAATTTGGGTTGTCTTATGATTTTCTAATTCCATATGATCTTTCACTGGACTATTTAAATAGCCTTCTTACTGGTTTCCTCATCCTTAGCTTCATCTTCCTCCAATTAATTCTCCAGATTGACACCAACACTCTTAAAAATGCAAATGTAGGGTGCCTGGGTGGCTCAGTTGGTTAAGCGTCTGACTTTTGATTTCAGCTCAGCTCATGATCTCAGGGTGGTGAGATGGAGCCCTGTGTTGGGCTCTGTGCTCAGTGTAGAGTCTACTTGGGATTCTCTCTCTCTCTCTCTCTCTCTCCCTCGCTGCCCCTCCCCCTCTTCATGCATGCTCACACTCTCTCATAAGTAAATAAATAAAATCTTTAAACATGCAAATGTAATCAAGTCCCTTTCCTGTTCCAAACACTTTATTGGGGTTTGGAATCCTACAAATTGCAAATAAAAAACCTCAGCCCGGTATACAAGTTCCTCTATGATCTTGCCTCTCTTGTGTCATATTTGTTCATGTTCTTTCCTATCCCTTATGCCTTGGATATCTCAGATTCCAGCCTTTTAAACTGCATATCTGGATACACCATGTGGTTTCATGTCTCTGTACTCTTCCTTGAATTCCCTCCCTCACTACCTTTTCTTCCCTTTCTTGTCCTGGAGAAATCCTGTTGCATTCTTTTTTCTTTGTTTCCTTTTTTTTGGTATATTTTTAAACTTTCAATTTGAAATAATTTAAGGTAAATGGCCTAGTCCATTTAAAACAAAAAGTTACAAAGTAAAATATTACCAAAAAATCTCTGTATCCTTTTCAGCCAGTGTGGCTTCTAAGTGCTATTCTGTTATACAAGGATAGGTACGCTGATGAAGTTTATCCCAACCATTGCCTATCAAAGCATCCAGGTGACACCAATTTCCAAACATTTCTGGTTAAATAAGTACCTCAAGAGGAGGAGTAAATCTCTTTTTCTGTATTGACTGAAATGGGAGAGCTAAGTTTTGGTTTTGTTTTTCCTTTGGGAAGGCAAAAAAAACCCCATAAAGGTAATCAGATATGAAACTGGTTCCCTCTGCCTTTTCTTGGTACTTCAAAAAATTAAACTACAGTGAATTCTGAGAAATGCAGTTATTCATCAAAGAAGTGAAGAAAATTGCAAAGCTATCTGCCATCTTTATCTTACCACCTGTCTTGTACTCTGACTACCCAGGAAAAAGAGAAGAATAGACTGCACATTTCCAGGAAAAACTAGGTTGTAATTAACCGTAGTGAGCCTTCTCTCCTCCAAGACAGACCTATTCTAGTTCTTAAGTTTGAGTTCAGTTACTTCTTTGCCTCTTCTGCTTCTTTCTATCAAGCTACACATCATACTCTCTCTCTACTATTATTTATCTGTCTCCACTAGGCTGATCTCTTCAGAAAGGAGGGGCAAGTTTTGGTCATTTTTCTTTTTGGCAACATTTATTAGAGTGCCTGGCAAAGAATAGAAATGTGAAGATATTTGTTGACTGATTGACTGATTGATAAAGTAAGTTAATGAAGTACAGCAGAAATTAATAAAGGCGACCTTGAGGTTTGTGAATGTCTTGAGGTTTGTGAATATCTTGGCATTAAAAAAAAGTACTCTTCTTGTGACAATTCTTGACAGGATATGTTCTATTGTTCTAAATCATCTTAGCCGACATAGCTAATTGTAAGACTTTTTCTTAAAGAACTACTGAGATGCTTTTGAACTCTGCAAAGTTATTGGAAGAGGTAGGATTCAAGGGACCACCTGCCGTCCCTCATGCATCCTGAAATGTTGGTGGTGATATCTCAAAGACACTGGCAGCATCCCATTTGATGAACTTTAAGACGCGACCTGCAGGTATGTTTTTTCTATGATTCCTAAAGGAGTCTTTCTATTTAAGAGATTGTACTCTTAACTAATCCCAATTTTTTGACCAAAGAAGCATTCCTAAAACTTGTCATTAAAATAATAATCAGTAAGTCAGAAAGGAGGGGTTTTTTTATTACTTTTTTTAAATTTTATTTTTATTCTTTGCCCAAGGGGTACAGGTCTGTGAATCATCAGGCTTACATCTTTCACAGCATTCAGGAGGTGTTTTTTTTTTTATCAGAGTAAGTTTTAAAAGATGGATGTGAGAAGCAATGTCTTTCTTTCTCCATCAAATCTTTATGAATCTAAGCATTGAGGCAGATACCCTTCTTATTAGATTGTACATTTAAGTGGCTCTTTTCTGAGTCCTCTTAAGTTACCTAGTTGTGTATTGGCCACTGGTGGTCTATGCGCTCTCCACAGGTTAAGCCTCAGTATCTCCTGAGGAGCTTGTTAAAAATATAGATATCAAGGCTCTCGCTTATAAAGACAAAGGGATGGACTTAGATGGACATTTCAATATTTGTGCACTCATAGTTTTTGATTCTTTGCACTATTCTAAAAAGAAAAAGAAAAAAAGTATCTTAGGATGGCTTGTCAGACTAAATTTCTGTGCTTATTATTTCTAATCAATAAAATAAGATACTTTTCCTTTTTTTAAAGATTTTATTTATTTATTTGACATAGAGAGAGCACAAGTAGGCAGAGAGGCAGGCAAAGGGAGAGGGAGAAGCAGGCTCCCACTGAGCAGGGAGCCTGATGTGGGACTCGATCCCAGGACCCTGAGATCATGACCTGAGCCGCAGGCATCGGTTTAACCCACTGAACCACCCAGGCGCCCTAAGATACTTTTCCAATTGAACTTTCTTTTGGCATCTTTGTCCTTTAACTGAACTTTCTCAGTGAGAGTGACTCAATTTGTTTTCGGTATTTGTTTATTTGATTAACACTATGTTGCTATTGACATCTGATTTTGGTTTTACTATAAGGCCTATGGTCTTTGGAGACAGATAAAACAAAAGCGGAAATAAACTCCTGGGACTACACCAAACTGAAAAGGTTTTTCCCAGCAAAGGGAACTATCTATAAAGTTAAAAGGCAATATATTGAGTGGGAGAAGATATTTTCAAATGATATATTCCATAAGGAGTTAATATCCAAAATATACAAGGAACTCAGACAACTCAACAACAAAAATCAAATAATGCAATTAAAAAAAGGGCAGAGGGGTGCTTGCATGTCTCAGTCAGTTAAGCGTCTGCCTTCGGCTCAGGTCATGATCCTGGAGTCCTGGGATTGAGCCCCAGGTTGGGCTCTGCACTCAGTGAGGAGCCTGCTTCTCCCTCTTCCTCTTTCTCCCTCCCCACTCATGCTCTCTCTCTCTCTCTATCAAATAAATAAATAAAATCTTGAAAAATAAATAAAAAAAATAAAAAATAGGCAGAAAGCCTGAACAGACATTTTTCTACAGAAGAAATACAGATGGCCAACAGACAAAGGAAAAGATGCTTAACATTATTAATCATCAGGGAAATGCAAATCAAAACCACAATGAGATATCACCTTACACATGTCAGAATGGCTAAAATAAAAAACACAAGAAATAACCAGTGTTGATGTGGATGAAGAGAAAAAGGAACCCTGGTGCACTGTTGGTAGGAATATAAATTGGTGCAGCCACTCTGGAAAACAGTATGGAGGTTCTTCAAAAAATCAAAAACAGAAATACCATACAATCCAATAATTCTACTTCTGCGTATTTATCTGAAGAAAATGGAAACACTTATTTTAAAAGATATATACATCCCTATGTTTATTGCAGCAATATTTACAATAGCCATGATATAGAAGCAACTGATAGATGAATGGATAAAGATATGGTACACATACACGTGTGTGTGCGCGCACGCACACGCACACACACACACACACTGTCTCTCTCCAGGAATATTATTCGGCTTTGAAACGGAATGAAATCCTGCCATTCAGGACAGCATGGATGGAACTAGATGGTATTATGCCAAATAAAATAAACCAGAGAAAGACAAATAATATCTGTCATTTCCTGACTTGTTGATTTTAGCCATTCTGACGAGGTTGCGGAGAAAGGGGAACCCTCCTACACTGTTGGTGGGAATGCAAACTGGTGCAGCCACTCTGGAAAACAGTATGGAGATTCCTCAAAAAGTTGAAAATGGAGCTACCCTACGACCCAGCAATCGCACTACTGGGTATTTATCCTAAAGACACAAAGGTAGTGTTCCTCAGGGGCACGTGCACCCGAATGTTTATAGCAGCAATGTCCACAATAGCCAAACTATGGAAAGAACCTAGATGTCCATCAACAGATGAATGGATAAAGAAGATGTGGTATATATATACAATGGAATATTATGCAGCTATCAAAAGAAACGAAATCTTGCCATTCGCAACGACATGGATGGAACTGGAGGGTATTATGCTGAGCGAAATAAGTCAATCAGAGAAAGACAATTATCATATGATCTCTCTGATATGAGGAACTTGAGGGGCAGGGTGGGGGGTTGTGGGGGGTAGGGAGGGAAAAATAATGAAACAAGATGGGATGGGGAAGGAGACAAACCATAAGAGACTTCTAATCTCATAAAACAAACTGAGGGTTACTGGGGGGTGGGAGGGTAGGGATAGGGTGGATGGGTTATGGACATTGGGGAGGGTTTGTGCTTTGGTGAATGCTGTGAAAGATGTAAGCCTGATGATTCACAGACCTGTACCCCTTGGGCAAAGAATAAAAATAAAATTTAAAAAAAAATTAAAAAAAAAAAAGACAAATAATATATTATTTCACTTATATGTGGAATCTCAAAGCAAAACAAACAGTAACGACAAGAACAACAAAAACAGAAACTGACTCATAAATACAGAAAACTGGTTGTTGCCAGAAATGAGAGGGGTGGGGTGATGGGTGAAAGAGGAATTAAGTTGTATAAGCTTCCAGTTACAAAATAAATAAGTCATGGGAATGAGAAGCACAGCGTAGGGAATATGGTCATCAATATTGTAACAATTTATGGTGACAGATGGTGATTAGCACTGCATAGTATATGGAATTGTCAAATCGCTAGGTTGTACGCTTGAAACTGGTATAACAATGTATGTCAACTATACTTCGAAAATAAAAAAAAAGTGAGAATAAAACTAATAATGAAGATAAGAGTATTTTATTTCACCAGCTGCAAGAGTCACATCTCTCATATTTTGAGATGTCTGAAACTGAGATGCATCTTTCGGTTGACAGCATTTTATCTCTCTTAGAGAGACAGCAGCTGTGACATGGTTAGAATCACCTATCTGTGCATTCATAGTGTCAGGATCAAAACTTGCCAAATGAGTGCCAACAGCATGGGAGGAAATCCTGGAGACAGAAGAGAATTGTTAACCACTAGAAACCAATTGTTATTCTGAGTATTGGCAATATTTCTAGAGCCAGAGGTAAAGAAAATTAACTACAGAATTACAAAGTCATGGGCGCCTGGGTGGCTCAGTGGGTTAATGCCTCTGCTTTTGGCTCAGGTCATGATCTCAGGGTCCTGGGATCGAGGCCCGCATCGGGCTCCCTGCTCAGCGGGGAGCCTGCTTCCCCCTCTCTCTCTCTCTCTGCCTGCCTCTCTGCCTCCTTGTGATCTCTCTCCCTCTGTGAAATAAATAAGTAAGTAAATAAATAAATAAATAAATAAATAAATAAATAAATAAATAAATANCTGCCTCTCTGCCTCCTTGTGATCTCTCTCCCTCTGTGAAATAAATAAGTAAATAAATAAATAAATAAATAAATAAATAAATAAATAAATAAAAAGAATTACGAAGTCATGTTAGTGTGATGCTCGGTAAAGGCTTTTCATGATACTGTGGATTATTTTAGGAAAGACTTCACCACCAACACTCTTCCCAGCACAGAGGTTTCTATGTGGAATAACTTGGGTATTGATTGATGACTCTGAGTTAAAAAGTGATGAAGAGTAGGACTTTGGGTTTTGCTTTGTAGGAATACCTTAACCAACTTATTTCACTTACATTTTCCTTTTTATGTATGCACAGAATTGATTTATGATAAAAGAATCTATGTTTAATTAAGCCAAAAGCATTCTTCCAATAAATATAAAATTATAAGTGATAAGAATGCCTTAGGTTATAGTTTAATCAGAAGCACTTCCTTCTTTTTCTTTCTTTTCCTTCTTTTTCTTTCTTTCTTTCTTTCTGTTTTTCTTTCTTTCTTTCTTTCTTTCTTTCTTTCTTTCTTTCTTTCTTTCTTTCTTTCTTTCTTTCTCCTTCTCCTTCTCCTTCTCCTTCTTCTTCTTCTTCTTCTTCTTCTTCTTCTTCTTCTTCTTCTTCTTCTTCTTCTCCTTCTCCTCCTCCTCCTCCTCCTCCTCCTCCTTCTTCTTCTTCTTCCTCCCTCCCTGCCTCCCTCCCTCCTTTCTTCCTTCCTTCCTCTCTTTCTCTCTCTCTTTCTTAGTGGTAAAAATGGAAAATAATGTAGTTTCTCACCACCGATGGACTCTTAGATTCTATGAAATGAATTTACGACAATGTGAGAGCTTACTGCTTGCTTACTATGTGTCAGGCACTCTTTCAAGCATGTCACGTATATTAACTCAAATTAATTCTCACAGAACCCTATGAGATAGGTGCTATTGCTTGCTGTTCTTATGTACAGAAAAGGAATGAGTCACAGAGGTGTAACTCTGATGCTTAAGGAGTTTCTCGATTTGTGACCCAGGACACTTTTTTCTCTGACACTCAGTTCCTCATGTGCAAAGTGGGCATCATAAAGCCCACTTCACTGGGCTGTCATGAAGATTAAATTGGTTGATTATATTATTGTTTTATATTATATTATGTTATGCTTAGAGCCTAGAAAGTTCTAATAAGACCTCAATTCCACAAACTATGAATTTTCTTTCTTGGTCATTGTTGGTCACCTATCCAACTTCTATTATCCACTTCCTTCATAACAGAACCCTGATTTTGTTTAGATTAGCTACCATGTCCCCCAAGTAGCCCCTGTTCCTCAGTGGAACCTAATTTACGTCAACTGTAGTAGTAACATTTGGTTATTTTAAGCTACTCATGGTACCATTCTCCTTACTAATGATGGGTTTAGCTAGATCACAGAGCTAAGCCAATCAGATCAGGACATTACCCTAGCAGCAAGGAAATGGCATAGGCATTTGACCTAACGGGTCATGAAGAAAAGTTTGTGAGTTCTGTAAAAGGTCTTAGAAAAATACATGCCTTTTCTTTTGAACATTGTGGGGCCCACAACTGGGTAGCCACTTAGCTACCAGCCTAAGGATGAAGCTGGCACATGGCAAGGGGCAGAATTAAGACATCTACAGAAAAACAGCTGGAGTTACTGGATTAAGTCAACTGCAACCCACCTCAATTTTGGATTTCCAGTAATTCAGCCAATTTAATTCCTTATTATTTAGACTACCTTGAGTGGAAATTTCTATTATTTATAGCCAAAAGCATCCGGACAGAATGAATAGCTCCAATTACTTTGCTCTTATTCATTCCAGGTCCTGTGCTAGGCACTTTGTATACATTATATGCATCCCCGCATCATTATCTTTATTTTAAAGCTAACTAAATGGAAGTCAAGGGAACATAAGCAGAAGGTGGCACAGACAAGATGCAAACTCAGCATTCCTTTCTCTTCTTGCTTCAAAATCAAGGATCTTAATTGCCATATTCCCCATAAGCTTACATCTGATAGAATTTTACAAACTCTGTTAAAATTTTGCTTTACTCTGTTTTGTGTGAGAAATATTTGCCTTTGCAGAAACTGTTTTTAGTTAAATATTTAACCCAGCTTCATTATATCTACTTTAATCTTTCCCCAAGGTCACTGTTTTTTTTTAAAGAATTTATTAATTTATTTGACATACACAGAGAGATCAGATCACAAGTAGGCAGAGAGAGAGGAGGAAGCAGGCTCCCTGCAGAGCAGAGATCCCGATGTGGGCCTCGATCCCAGGACCCTGAGATCATGACCCAAGCCGAAGGCAGAGGCCCTAACCCACTGAGCCACCCAGGCGCCCACTGTTTTGTTTTTTTAACTGCAGAGCCATCTGCACTTTACTATTAGCTTAAGTGATTATATCATGGGTGACAGTTTCAAATTCCTCCTGGACCCAGAGAAGTAATGAATGAAATGGAATGAAATGATCAGGGATGGCTTGTTCCATTAGCTTTTCCTGCTTTTCACATGCTCTCTCCATCTCTAGGTTTTATTTCAGTGGAAATACTCATGGAGTGATTGAGTTAGACTCCAGCAGTTGTCCAGTCCCAGCCATCCATGGGGTTATAGGTCATATAGTTGTCATTCATTATTTCTCAACTCCCTGAGATAGAGAGTGGAGTTTTGAGAAGTCAGCTGTTCTTCAACAGGCTTATAAACTATAATTGGTTCCACTAAGATAGAAACATATAGCTATATTTAAAGAATCAATAGTCTCAGTCAATTATTAAAGTAGGTTAATAGCTACGTAGTGTCCAAGGACTAATGCCATATATGCAGTGATCCATACCCTGCTTTAATTATAATTGGTCTAGGTCCTTAAAGCACAGGGCACTGTCTAGATGAAGTATGTAATAACTCCATAATGATGAAAAGTAATGTGTATATACAAGGATAGTGAGGAAAAAATCAAGTTATTAAAAGAGAAAAAATAGCTGATCACAGAAAATATACTTTCATAGAATTTTAAGGTTGAGAAGGTATCTGTTTCTTTTTGTCCCAGTTTAGTGGTCTTGGCTGAGTCCCAAGGTTTCAGGATTTCAGGTACCAGAAATTCAATCAGGTAGGTGGTTAAGGAGACCAGTCTGAAAGGCCCAAAGAGAAGCAACTGGTAGGTATACAGGCACAGATGTTTATTATGATGATATGAAGTGTGGAGAATATGAAATTTGAGGAGAACTGAATGCCACAGTATAGGACGTACTAGAATAATGTCGAGTCTAGGAATCTGAATTAATAGAGAAGATTGGTGTGGTGTAAAAAGGTCTAGACCCCTTGCCAAAGGTGAGACAACTCTAAACAACCATTCCAGCTCCAGAACTCCCATGGGGTTGGCCAACATCTCTGTTATTACTCCATCATAGTTCAGCAGTTCTCTGCCCAACCAACTTCTGTCCCTCTTGTAGATGTCAATTCCAAGTTTGCTCCCTGATAAGCTTTCTACACCAAAATCCTCTGGATCTGTATTCCAGGTAGCCCAACCCAAGACACGTCACTTCTGCCATGTAGAGAGTCAACTATTCCAGATTGTATAGCTAGAAAATGGCAAAGCCTGCAGCAGATATGTGGCATGAGTGAAAAATAAAACTTCATTGTATTAAGCCATTGACATTTGGGGTTAATTGGCCATCACAGCCTATTGTTGTGTATCTTAACGAATAAATACACTCACAGTGTCATCCATATCTTCGGTGTTCCTGATGGGCTCCTGCTAGCTTCATCCAAGTCCTTATCTTCAGGACACTTCAAGATAGCTCCACTGGGCTTTGCCAGTCCCAGAACAAGAACACAAAACTTAAGTAATAGAGCCTTTATATATGTAACTCTGCCCTGAGACTTAAAATACTTTTGGCTCTAAATTTCTCTGAGAGTAGCGTAGTGCATCTATTTAATAGATGAGACACTTCGGGTCAATGAAATATAGATGGACTCTTCCTGTTCTACACTGCGGAGTTCTCCCAAATCTATTGGGAGTAGGAAGATAAGTGGAGAAGAGGGAAAGAATAAAGCATTTGGCTTCCTAATGTCTCATGCTTATGGAGTCTGGCAGTCAGAATTTCTTCCCAAGTCATCAACAGAGAGAATTCTGGTGGCCCATTTGCCTGGATGTGGCAGGAGACCATGTAAGTCTTCCCCAAGTTTTGCAGTAGGGATGAATTATTGAATTTCTGAGCAGTACAGATGGGACATTATGACTTTATATATCTAATTTGACCCTTGTATCACATAACAGAGAAATGGGAAAGCACTTATAGTTTCATTAGGGTTGTCCAAGGGGACTTTGATCAATTATTGGGACCTTTGACCCAATAAGTACACCCTCACACACAGTCTCCCTTGTATAGCCTTGGTCAAGCCAAGATGCATTCTCTAAAAATTCCATTTTTCTCCACTTAAGAAGCACTACCTTTTCCAGTGGAAGTTTTGGCCCTTTGGTCCTTCTTATGTTTTGCAGATCCCTGCATTTTAGTTTTTTCCTAGGTGTGAATGATTGCTCCAAGTAGGCATATTGGAAATTTCAAGCTCATGAGATTCTCTGATTCTCATACAGTCTCTCCACCAGATATATAACTAGCTTCCATGTGAGTTATTTAAAATCAAGCACGTCTTTCCACATGGAGTGATGAAGAAGAGAGTTTTCATGTGAATCTGACTTTGATCCTCTCCTTGTGAAATAATAACCAAGAAATTATTGGATTAAGGGTGTTTGACTCCTTCCTGATAACACTGTTAAGGCTCATATTAGGCAAAATAGTTCTGAGCTATGTGAAA
The DNA here is from genome assembly GCA_002007465.1 of Ailurus styani. Lineage (NCBI taxonomy): Eukaryota > Metazoa > Chordata > Mammalia > Carnivora > Ailuridae > Ailurus > Ailurus styani. Next base: position 2,792,417 of record LNAC01000029.1, on the reverse strand, counting down.
CAACTGATATAAACCCCAAAGAGATTTATTATTATTATTATTATTATTATTATTATTATTAATGTTCAAATCTTTCCTTTGATGAGGTTTTGAGAATTCATCCTGTTTCAGGAACAAATATACACGTGACTGAGAAGAAGAAATGGCAATTAGTCTATAAAATCTTCATTTTTCCTTTGGCTTTTTAGTAAGTTTAAAAAATAATTATAACTTCCATTTATTGAGCAGTTGCTATGTGCCAGGAAGTTTATATACACTCTATTATTAAGCACTCAGAACAATTCTGTTTTTACAGATGGGAAACACCAGAGGTTAGTTAAATTTCTTAAGATCACTCTATTATTCATAGTACTCAGCAGAGAGAGGATTTAAAACCATGTCCTTCTGATCCGCTAACCAATTCTTCTCACCATTATACTTACTCACTCTCTGTAATGAATAAAAATTCATGGAAATCACTCATCCTCTAGAGATTTTATTATTGATGTCTACATTAAATGGAACTGCAAGTTGTTTCTGAATGTGAGAAGTACAATTAGAGTTACTCAAACCTGGAGCAAGTTATTTTAAAACTACCTTTGGAACGTCATGAGACAGAGGAATATGTACAAAAAGGGGTACAGACAAAAATCTGAGAGTCCTATCTAGACAAATACTATCAATAGCAAATAATTTTCACTTATTGAGCCCTTCTTATGTGACTGACACTGTTCTAAAGGGTTCTTATGGACTGTCTAATTTAATTCTCAGGATAACCCTAGCAGTCAAGAACTATTACTATCTCCATTTTACAGATGAGAGAACAGAGAGTCAGAAGTTGAATTATCTTGTCCCAAAGTCATCTAGTGAATAAGTGTTGAAATAAGTGTTGAATCGTGGAATTGAACTTGAGTGGTCTAACTTCAAGACCTTAGCTAGGAGGAGCTTCTGTAGAATAACTGTACAAAGGTGTCAAAGACAATTTAAAAGTTCTTGTGGATACATAAGAAAGAAGATTAAAATATTCGTTGGGCAAGCATAAAGAACAAGTAACACCAAGAGAGTCTGAGGATTTTGGATAAGGGTTGACCAGGGATAAATTCCTGACCAGTCTGGAATTGCTTTCTCTTCCTTCTATATGAACTGAGTCAAGTCATAGCTCTTTTGAGAATGTTCCTCATATTTGATGTAAAAAAAGTAGAAGATTAACTATAATCAGACACTCCGTTTCCAAAACCAAGATTTTGTTGGAAGGATACGTCTGTAATACTTGGTTCCTGATGGTCTGGCAACCCCAGAGCCCCCAGGATTACTCTTATAAAGCTCTTTTATGTCTTCCTTTGAACTCACAACTATGAGCCGGGAGTCAGGAGGCTTAATACTGTTGAAAAAAGATGAGTGCTCCTACCAGGGCTTCCCTCCAGAAAAGAGCACTTTAAGTACATCTTGGGGAGAGGGTTAGGGGAAGGAAATTGGAGGGCTGTACCACTTGTAACATTTTGGCCAATACACTCTAATGGTGGGCTCCTGCTTTAAAAGTCCATACTCAATGCTGCAGCCAGATTGTTTCGTAAAATACAAATCTGATCACATTCCTTTCCTGCTTCGACCTCTCAGGGGCTCACATTTCCCTTTGCATAGAGTCCAATACCTGAGATGAAATATAAAGCTCCATCTTACCTGACTCTTGCTGACTTCTGCAGGCATGTCTCTCACCTCTCCCCTTCTCACACTCTACAGTCTGGCCACAGTTCTCTCTCTGGACTTCCCTGGACATGCCTTGTTGTCTTTTGCATCTGGGATTTTGCACTTGTACTTTCTGCATGGAAGAATCTTGATAACTCCTAATACATATTTCAAAGACTACCTTTACCTATAAAGTCCTCTGAGAAACTTTGTTTTCACTAATTCACTCATGGATTCACCAAATATTGATTAAGCACCCACCCTGTGCTAGGAGCTACTGAATGCCAGGGCATGGATTTTGTGTCAACACCTAAGATGCCTCATAACACCCATACTTAGCTCTATATACTTGTCACATTGCATTGTATTTGTTTTTTATGTAAAATTTCTTCCCCTAGGCTGAGAGTAGCATCTGGGAACAACCAATGTCTTATTTACAGTTTTGTTGCAACACCCAGCTCAATGCTTGACATATAGAGTAGCTATTCAGAAATATTTCTAGGATGAATGGATGAAGTATTTCTTTTCAAATCCTTTTCTCACTCTTAGAACACAAAACAGGTTTGGTTCACAATTAATCTGAAAACATTTTTTTTTCCTGTTAGGTTGACAGAATCACTTCACCTCAGTAGAAGCCTGACCATCAACCCTCAAGGTAAACCATGGCAGTCTTTCCAGAATCTGTAGCTAGCAATTCCTGAGGTAACTTCTCTAGCTTCAATTGGTCCAAGAGAGAGGAAAGCTAAAGCTCCTTACCATGTTCCTAGTCCCTTTTCTTACTGTAATTTACCTTGAAAGGATACTGACAAAGCCAATTTCAGGGTGAGGAAGTATGCAGTTGTGCACACACTGAAAATAGGGACATGGTTTTCTGTGTGGAATCTCGCTTTTATGTTTCAGAAGCCTTTTATTCCATTTTGCTAAATATCCATGTGGTTCCCAGGGAGAAAATCTTGATTTACAGCTGGCTTTCAGCTTCCGCCCGGCCTCCTTAGTTGGTCTTGGCATTGACACAGAAAGCATATGGTAAAATTCAATAAATATTTGTTGAATTGAATTATCTTAGTGGTAAGGGAAATGAACCCTGGAGAACCCCACAAAGCCACAGTGGTTAGGAGGTTTATTTGTGTTTAATCAGTTTAGAACCCTTGGGACTAGAAACATGATGGATAAAAATTGACCACAGAAATATCTTGTGTTATTTCCCTCATTGTCTTTCTCCTCTTTACCTCTAGCCACACAGACAAATCTTACAAGGTAATAAAATAAAGGTATTTATGGGCTATGTGAAAACAATTCAGTTGACCTAAATGTGGGTGGTAGTTTGGGGGCTGATCCAATCGCTTTTATACCGTGTACATTGTAGAACCTTAAAATAAATGCTCCAGGGTCTTCACTCTGTTCTTAGGGATAGGCAATGGTGTTCAAAGAAGCATAAAGGACCAAGGAATCCTATTAGAGCTTTTCTTGCTTATTTATCTCCCTGTATTAGCCAATCACTTGTGCTGAAAATGATAACCTAGAAGGAAAAGGAAAAATAGGACAACCGACTGTTCCTTTTCTTTTCAGTTTCCTTACTCATCCTTAATCATCTATGAGCCTAAAGTAGAGAGTACTGGTAGAATTACAACAAGAACTGAGATGAAAACAATTGAATTAGTTTTGTGAGGCGTTTGGACTGTCCTGGTAAGAATGAAATACTATTGCTTGTATGAGTTACGAAGTACGGATTGTGCAATTTCAGTGTCTCCACATATGAACTAAATGCTCTTATACTTGCATTTAAAACTCACTGCATGATACAGACAGAAAAGTTCATGCTAATAATTTAAATTTTTAATTTTTCTTGCTGAGAGTAAATGAATCACCAAATAAAAACACAACATGACAAGTTGAGAGAGAAGATACAGAAAAAAGGGAAAGCACTGACTGTACTTGAGTACTTTAAACTACACTTTTTTATCTGATTTTTAAAAAAAATATTTATTTTTATTTTTTATTTTTTTTGAGATTGAGAGAGAGTGTGAGCATGGGGGGAGGGCCAGAGGGAGAAGGAGAGAGCGTCTCAAGCACACTCTGCCCTGAGCGCACTCTGACACATTTCCAGCCTCCAGAGAGCATATGCATGAGTTATTAAATTAATAGTATAAATTGCTTGGAATAGTATTTGGCATTTAGCATTTGAAAATAGATATAAATAAATACTAACAAGCAATAAATAAATATCAGTTTAAACTCTGATCATCATTAGTACCATAGGGCATTACTTTCAGGGAGGAGTGAGACTGGGGACTAAAGATAGAAAAGTAGCCAAGGGGGAATGGTATATTTTCACAAGAGCACAGGCAAGTTTTTCTTAGCAGTATTTTAACCTGGAATTCTGTTTGTCCTTGAAGCCTAGACCTCTCCCCATTTCCAGCCCACACACAAAATCATGGGGTCCTGGATCACCTGGCTTCTTTGCTTTCCTAGTGCCACCAGGAGCTGGGGACGCTAAGAAAAATTAGCATGGCTCCTGTCTTTAAGGAACTCATGTCCTAGTGGAGAGGCAGAGAAGTAAAGAAGGCAAGCAAATAAAGCAGACCCCATTCTTTCCTTCATGGAACTTGCAGCCTGGAAGAGGAACCAGGGTTAAATAATTATGCACATAATGAAAATTTTACATAAATTCTATGAAGCTAAGTAGCAGGGTTCAAGAGAGTGAAATACAGGGAGACCTAATTTGATATTGGAGCATCTGGTTAATGAAGACTTCTCTGAGAAAGTAGAATTTAAGCTGAAAATGGTCTCATTTTTTCATGAATACACGCTTTGAGGGATGAAGTTTTCTCCATGTATTTCAATTGTTTTATCACACATAAAGTCATAAATATGCATTATGACCAACTAGGACAAGTCAGCAGACCCACCCTTTTTTGTCTTGGTCCTGGTACAAGGATAGAAATGTTAAAAATGTTCAAAAGCTCTGATAAAGTATGAACATTTCTGTCCTACTTTAACCTTTGTCTTCATATGGAATCATATTTTTGGAAAAGAACATGGCTTCCCTCTTGCCCCAAACCTATGTCAGGGGTAAACTCCTACTGAATATACTACACGGACATTAAATGCTCAGCAACGCTCTTGTGGGGAAGGGTGGATGGCATATTGTAATCAGAGAAGAAAAGGTGTGGATTTTCAATTATATTTGAGATAAATTTTGGTTTCTTGTCAGAAATATTTGGTTATCTTTTGGCATAGATGTATGTTACAGTATAAACTTCTGTTGGGAATCTACCAAAATCTCCTTTTCTTAGTGAAGGTCTTTTGACCCCTTCTTGATCTTATCAACATCTGGACATAATAGATCCTCAACTAATGCTAGTTCATTTCTTCTATCCTCTGTCTTTTAGTTACTCCTTGTATTCTTTCTGCACATTCCTTTCCTCTGGGTACAACTTATTATTTATAGACCCAGAGAGTGGAAAGGTACCTACAGAGTCATCTAGTCCAAGGGTCTGTAAATTGTATTTTGAGGGTTCTCAGGGATCCATGGAGGACTGTCAAGGGCATGAGCAGGTAGATGGACTGAGAAGGCTCAACTCCAGATCCCAACACTGTCATTTTTGTTCTGTAAGTGCAACTGGACTTACATATAGACGTGCTTTTACAAAAATTTCCAGGGCTAAAAGAATGCTTAGAAACCACTAAGAGTTCTAGTCTCTTTAACACACACACACACACACACACACACACACACACACACACACACACACACAGAAACACCGAAGTGGGGAAATGGCTGGCTCAAGGCCACATAGAATGTAGAGTGAGACCCAGCTTAAACTAGGCCTCCAGGCTCATGAGCCAAGGCACTTGGGGCTCTGTTCTCAAATATTCTGCCTTTGGCCTCCACCCCATCTCAGGTTTTCTAGTGGAATTTTACCTTGGGAACATCACAGTTAAGAAGTTTTGATTCTATTCATTTAGGATTAAGTGCTCACAGTTGGCCGGATTCCTTAAGATTCTGCTGAATACAGAAATAATTGAGAAATGCCTCCAGACATAAAATAGCAGAAAGTATGGGCAGAATTGAAATTGAGATGTAATTCGAAAAAGGGCAATGCTACCTGGGGAGATGATGTCTAACACAGACAGTAAGTGAGCAAGAAAAATACTAGAAAGCTGGCTGCAAGTATGGCATAGGAGTAATGGGTGGAAACGCATATTTATGTTTGTAATGGGAGGCAGTAACAGAAAATAAACAGACTGTTTGGGATGGGGCACACACACAAAACAACACCGAGTCACAGCATACTTGGGAGATTGTCCCTATGGTATTTGGTAATACTGTTCTTACAAAAAGGGCTGTTCCATTTTGTTAGCTCCTCGGCAAAGGAGAGAGATGCCTTGGAAGAAGTTCTGAGCAGGGCAAGGAATGGGAAGGATAATTGGCTTTTGGGGTAAAAGGTAAAAATGTATAATGGTTTTGAGGGACTGTCATAATAGTCTTCCATTACACTGCTAGAAACCAGAGACACCAAGTGGGGAGTGAAATTACTTGGGTACGCAGAGTTTTAGTGGAAAATGACTGCATATGGTCGGGAATATCAAAATAGGTTATACTTGGGGATAAAGTTCTAGTAGAGAGAATCAATTTATCAGCAAACTGAATCACTATGCTAGAGGTAGGATCAGCTTAATATAAAGTATGATATGTACCTTTCCTCATAAACTTTTAAGTATGGGATGCCTCCAGCCAAACCATTTTTTGTTTTCTTCTTGAACAGTCTTTGTACTCTCAGAAGGGTCTTTGCACCTGCTGATTCTTTTGTCTAGATCAGTAGTTGCCGACTCCTCTCTCACCCTGTTGAGATCACTGAATGACTGGTTCTTTCTTACTGTTCAAGTCTCAGTTAAAATGTCACATTCCCTTCTTTTAAAATGAAGTGTTGAATGGTTAAGTAACGTGACAAGTATCACAGTGTCCCACTCCAAACCCTAGCTTCCATTTCAATTCTGCTTTATTCAATAAGAAATATATATTTCAAAGCAAAATGAGTGTGTTGATATCACAGGAGACAGAAAAGTAAAAGCCTCCCATCTGAGGTCTAGAAAAGGTCAACCAAAGAGAAAGAGTGCCTGGTGACCACAAGTCTTCATTTGGGTTATCTTGAAAAAAGCTTTATGGTAAAAAATGAATGGGAGAGCCACCAGTTTATACAGAATGTCAGATGGATAGGCTTTCTATAAATTTTACCAAAATAAATGCAAACCAGATCCCTGAGATCTAAATATCATCAGTCTCTGATACAGATTTTACCAGGAAGTGGGTTAGATATTAAATAATCATATATATGAATATATGTTTGTGTATGTTTTATGTTAAGGCATAAGTTCATACGATTGTGGCAGCTGACAAATCTATAGGGGAGAAATCTATAGGGGAGAAAACTGAAGAAAGATTTCTTTGTCATAGTTTTTTTTTAAGATTTATTTATTTTAGAGAGAGAGGGATAGTGAGTGGGGGAGGGGCAGAGGGAGAGAATCTTCAAGCAGATTCCCCACTGAGTGTGGAGCCCATCTCGGGGCTGTATTCCACAACCCCAAGACCATGACCTGAGCTGAAATTGAGAGTCGATGCACTGTGGACTGAACCACCCATGCCCCCCTATGTCGCAGTTTTATTTTATTTTTCATTTTTTAAATTATGTTATGTTAGTCACCATACAGTTCATCATTAGATTTTGATGTAGCGTTCCATGATTCATTGTTTGCATATAAGGCAAAACTTCCTCTCTGGAAAACCTCAGATTTTACTCTAACAGCCTTTCAACTGATCGTATAAGGACCACCCATATTATTGAGTGTAATCTCCTTTACTTAATGTCAGCCAATTGTAGATGCTAATGGCATTTACAAAATATACTCACAGCAACACGTAGATTAGTATTTGATCAAATAACTGGATCATACAGTCTAGCCAAACTGATGCATAAAACTAACCATCATTGATGCCTGTCTCTGTTTGTTTTCCATTTCCAGCTTACCTTTCAAATTACAAATGCATGGCAGTTCAGGTATAACTTCACCAAGAATGTAAGAACAGAAGTGGGACTTCTTTTCATTTTCAGTGCACATCATCATTTTTGGATAGTTTTTCAGTGATAGTTCTTTTTTAGGCTGGTATTGGTTTTGGCTTTATTCAGCTCTCATTGTCTCATTTATTCATTCCACAAATATTTACAGAATATTTATAGACTACCACTGGGTTCTGGGGGATGGAAAACAGTCTTTATAAATCAGTGCTTTCTGCAGTGATGGAAATGTTTTATAATCTGTACTATTTAATACAGTAGCCATTACCACATATGGCTCTTGAAGTGCAGCTAGTATGACTGAGGAACTGGATTTTTGTTTTCATTCAATTTTAGTTTATATTTACATTTAAATACTCAAATGAGGCTACTGTATTAGGTAATGTACTTCTAAATTGCTGTTTCTTTAACTAAGATCTAGAGATCTATCGGATTTTGATTATAGCTCCAGAAAATCAAAGGACTTCAGGGGGTGCCTGGGTGGCTCAGTGGGTTAAAGCCAGTGCCTTTGGCTCAGATCATGATCCCAGGGTCCTGGGATCGAGGCCCACATCGGGCTCTCTGCTCAACAGGGAGCCTGCTTCCTCCTCTCTCCTCTCTCTCTGCCTGCCTCTCTGCCTACTTGTAATCTCTCTCTGTGTGTCAAATGAATAAATAAATCTTTAAAAAAAAAAAAAGGACTTCAGGGGCCATTTGGCCAACCTTTTATGGATGAGGATACAGAGGTCAAATGAGTTGTTGAAGGTTAGAGCTTGTTAGCAACAGGGCAGGACCCAGAACTTGAATCAGCTTTCAGTCCACTATTCATTCCCCTAGTCTATACTACCTCTAATTAGACCATTTGATTTCCCCTTGGAATCACCAGCCCATTTAGATACCAATTAACAAATAGCTCTAAAAATGGAACTCGACTATGCATATGGTTTCAGATGATTACATCTTGCTTGCACCATGGCAGAATGATCTGGCATTTTTTCTTTCAGAAGCCAGTTGGCTTGTGATACACCTATCACCACTGCAGTGATGCCAATGGGATGTTCTCTCTAGTCATGCATGACCTCCATATGCTTTACTGAAGAAAGAACACCATTTTATCTGCATTAACACTTAGTCATCATTATTTTCTTTGGAGGAAAATGCAACTTGGCCCACATGATCCAATTTTCAATACCTTCATTGATAAATCTCTATGTGACAGCAGTGGGGTGAGCAGAGCATCCCAAGACTTTCATATTGCCACTGACGGACTTTTTTGTACTATGAGTCTTTCTTTGTTCATTTCCACTGTGTAAAATAAACAGATTTATAGACAGTGTACCTTTGCCAGGACATTGTTCTTGTTAAAATGATCTTGATAACATTTTGCACTATTACCAAAGCAGGATGCCATATTGACTCTGTATTTAATTTAATATCAAAGTATAAAATATAGGCCATGAGGACTCAGAGGAAAGTTTGCCTTTGCTTTTTAAAAACAAAGCAAATTTTAAAAATAATGGCAATCAGTTGCTGCATGAATGAACCTGTGTCTTGTAATGTGCATTGGATTTGAGGAGTAGATGGAAAGTGTCTCTGAGATGAGAACGATTGAATAATATAATTTTAAACATGGTTTGCCAACAACCGATTTTCTGTCACAGTGATCAATTATTGAAGATGAAATTCTTATACCAGCTAGAAACGAGGATTGTTATTTAAGGGAAGGAGAAGATACTATCTCTTAGTGCAGAGTTTTATTATTTGGGGCCAGGCATCCAATCCACTATCTGTGATTGACACAACGATCCAAGTTCCATGATTCCTATGAAAGGAGAGTCATCCATCCATTGCTATCAGAGAACCAAATTTAGATTGGATATTTGAGCCATAAATGCAACTGCTCCAAATCTGCTCAGCTAAAAAACAGCAATAACTAACATCGAAAAATCTACAGGATAAGTCATTACAAAATCAACTACAATTCAAAGACAGTGGTTTGGGATTGGGATAATAATTTTTATTTTGCTTTTATGAGAAAGTTTCAAAAGTTATACTAAGTGTGGCAAAACCAAGTTCATTCCAATGATCTCTCTTCACTCTCGTCATCTTTACCATGCTGGTATTAATTGACTTGCTCTGAAATATATGATTAGGGATATATACGGTCTCCAAATTTTTAGGGAAAGAAGATCTAGGGGAATTTATTGTTTACTATTTATCAGTATCATTTTATATTTGTATGATGTTTTATTTTTTTATTTTGATGAGTAAAACTATGTTTCTTCCTTAATCAGCTTTGGGGCTCCTTGGAACAATTAAAACATTCAAAACAATCAGCAGCAGTATGAATAAAATATCAGCCACCTCCTAGCAATATTTCATGTTTAGAACTTTTATTAAAGTTAACAGGAGTTTTGCCTGCACAAGGACTGCTGGCTGGGCAATTCATAGAGGAAGCTAATTTTTAAATGGGTAAATTAAAATCACATGCTCCCAGATGACAAGAATAAGCAGAATGGTGTGTAGAGTGATACGTAACAATGGCCACAGCAGGTCCAATATGCTATATTCAGACTTTCCAGTTTTATTTGTGCAAAAACTCTTTCCACAAATGGCTTCTGTGGACTGCCAGTGAATTGGTGAATTCTGGTGAAAACTGGTGAACTGCCAGTCTACTTTAGCCAGGGAGTGGACAGTGCTCAGAGGACACATTCTCAGTGCCCAACCTGAACAGAAGAATGGAGAATGATCCCTCTCCTCATGGTGCCATTAGATCACCACACTATCCTAAACAAACAATGTTTAGAGAACCACCATTACCCAGCTTTCACAGATGATGAAGCCAAGGTGAAGATAAGGTATGCAGCTTGTCTCCACATACAGCTTCTTCATGACAGAAAGAGGATTCCCAAAATTGCTGAGATTCCTTGAAGCTAAGTGGATGAGTGTGGAGCTTTGACCTTTAGTCCTGCTGGCTCGACTCTACAAATTGGACAATATAAAATCTAAAATGTCCTTATCTACTCCTCTGACAAATTGTTACTAAGCATCTATTAGTGAGCTAGCTGTTGGCTATTTGAGGATTTAACAAACTTACATTCCTGGACTCAGTGTCACTATTTGTTTGATGATTTTCTTTCTTCTGTATCAGTTTTTCTCTCTGGCAGGCCCTATCCATGAGGTGCCATCCCATAGCTCTAGCTTTCATTCTCCTAAACGGAATATCCCATAGAATAAGGATGGTCTTGACTGATGGTTCCAGGAGAAGTCCTGAGGTTGAGTTTTACTGGATTGTTCTGCATCAGGTGCTTCGACCTGAACCAATCATAGTGGCCGAGGGACTGAATACTGATTGGCCAGGCCTGTATCATACACCTGACCTTGGAAGAAGAGTGCATGGGGACAATCTCATGTAAATTTCATTAGTGTGGGGAATGGAAAATTCTCCAAAGAAAATTAAGGTAAGAGGTAAGTTAAAGTGCTGTTCATTCTGTAAATGAGAAAACTGAGTCTCAGAGAAATTAAGTAGCGTGACTGAGGAAAAATGGTGATGAACTATAGGGACAAATTTCTTTACTTCCAGCTCCTGAGAAAATCTTCCCACACATCCATCACATATCCTGCTCACTCAGGTCAGGAAGAAGTGTTCCATTCATCTTTTAAGTCCATCCGCTACAAATGGGACAAAACAAGAGAAGCTACTAACCAGATTTTATAAATACCCAAGAGCCCTGAGTATATTTTGGCTGGGAAGTTGTTTGTGCACTTGTGTTTAATGAATGGCCCCTTATCTGACAATGCTGAAACACCCATTTAAACTACAACATCTGTATTTACGTTTGCCGAAGATATGCTGTTATTAAGTTGAAAAATTGCTATCTCAACAGTCTCATGTGCTTTCAACTTTGTCTACCAAGGTAAAAAGTCTTTAACAAAGAGCCTTAGTGCTGTTAAGGACAAATACTGAGAATTCAAGGAAGATAGTCTATTGAGGGGACGATCTAAGAGGAATTACCACCCTGGACACCAGTCAGGAAAATGCTTCACAGAAGAGACAGCTCAGCAATTACAGTGATTAAGATGCTCAGAATTACCCTGTCTTTATTGACTTTTCCAAGCCCTCCCTGTTTTGAAAAACTAAGCTGTAGTACAAAGCATTCCTGAATTTTGAAATCCCCGTTATACCTTTTAAGGTAGGTATACAGGGCAAGATGATTCAAATAAAAATATGTTGATTAAAAAAAACCCCAAACCTCTCTAAAGAAGAAGACAGAAGACATGGCTGCTCTGGATGTTTTGGGGTGGGGGGCCAGAGTGAGATGCTGAGACATGTCCAGATTTTTTCCACTTCCCTGAATTTTACAGGAATTCAGAAACATTAGCTTAATAAAAAAGCCATCAAATAGGTGGAAATTGAAGTCTGACACTGTGCATTCTGTCACTTGCTCATTCTGAGCGACAGAGCTGAGGATTTCTTTCCAGTCCTGTGGGTGTAAATGCCAAAAAAGATAAAATGAGCAGGAGCAATGACATAAGGTTGCCATATGTCATGGTGTATTGCATGGGGACGGTGACCGAGAGAAAGGCAAGAGGTCCTCCCCGGAGTGGCCGTCAGACTTGCAGAGCAGGAATGTGAAAAACTGAGAGTGAAGATCCTATAGGTGGTGGCTGGACACCAGGTCACACGCTGGGCATACAAGGAAGCTTCACCTGTTGGGGGTGATAAAATGCATGGAGTCCCAGAAGATCTGAGAGGATCAGGGAACTGGCTGAAAAGGTTGTGTGTTCATGGGGGAGCTACAAGTGAGTGACCAGGGGGAGCTGGGTGTTGTGTGTGTTTCTATATCCAAATCTATACCTGTATCTGCAATTTTGCTTAATTACAGAAGAAATAATCATAATCATAAAGCTATATATACGTTAGCTCATCTAATCCTCACAATAGCTCTGAGAAATAACATAGGCAGATCAGGGCCAGTATCCTCTTTCTCATTTTATAGATGAGGATACTAAAGTGTGAAGGTATCAAGTTATTTACCATAAGAGAGGCAAGCATTAATTGTAGACAAGTCCATGAAAATGTAGGCAGGACAGAGTATAGTGTTTAATTGCTTAGACTCTGAAATCAAACAGAACTTTATATCCTGGTTCTACCGTAACTGTCAGATGTTACCTTGGAAAGCTCCTTAACTTTGAGCCCCCGCTGTCTCAACTAAACATGGAGTTAAGATAAAGCAAATCTTTATAGGTGTTTGGATGATAAAATTGGACACATAATGAATTTAGCACAAATCCTGGCACAGCGAAGTATTTGATAAATATTACTAGCTATTATTATTGTTGTTTTCAGGCAGGTTACCAAGACAAGATCCAGATATAAAGAAAGATTGGAAGCCAGTTATCAGAAATGGTGTTCAAGCTAGGGACTGGGTTTTTGAACCAAGGAGAGACCTAATTATCAGAATTCAGACAAAACATAAGATCAGATACAACAGCAAAACTCTCTTGCTGGTGGACTCAACATCCCTTCCTTCTTTTTTTTATTTTTATTTTTATTTTTTTTTAGTAACAGTTCCCCTAGTTTCCTTTGGGGAACTACTTCTCCCAACCTCCAGCCCAAGAGGAGGCACTCAACTAGACCTGACTAAATAGAACACATCTCTGGCAATGGTGATTGGATTTATTTAGCCTTGGGGAAGTAGGCTAAGCTCACTAAATTGGAGTGAATTCTGGGACTTTCCTGTGAACTGCTCGTCAAGGAGGCACTTTCTTTCCATTGGGGGTGCTGAGAAGTAGGAGGCCATCTTGTCACCCCAAGGGGACACCTTCCTGATAGTGAAGTCAACCTGGAGGAACCCAAAGCTGAGAGAGGGAGGGAAACTGGGTCCTAATTACATAGTTTGAGGTAGCTGCACAGCCAACTATCTCTACTCCTGGTGGAGGTTTTTTGTTTTGTTTTGTTGTGCTTTTAGTTTTCTCTTTATAATTGAGGAGTTTGGGGTTCTCAATTCCAAAATGTCTTTCTTGCTCAACATCTGGAAATGTCTCAGGAGTTTGTGAAGGTAACACCATTCATAGGATAAGTTAAGTTATACATGACAAATGTTTTCATGCTTACCTGAGATTGATTCAAAGTGTCAGAGTGTCTTGTGCCTCAGACTTGGGAATGGGATTCCTAGAAAATGGCTTCATGTATATTATATTGTTCTATCTCACCGACTGTTAGGAGAATTCCAATTAAGTTCTGTTGTATTCATACCTTATTCATAATAAGCCCTTTATTTCATAACTCAGTTCAGAACAGTTAAATATTTCATTTGAAGTGTAAAACCCCATTCACCACACAGGAACTCTGTGTAGGTAAGGAAGTTGGTATATGTGGAAAAACCCCTTCAGAACCAGCTGAGTGACAATATCTGGGCACTAATTTTAGCTCTTCTGGAAAGACTGGGACAGCTCAGACTTCTTTCCCCAGGGCAAAAATGAGAATGTTGAAATGGTTTTACTTTGTTGAACCTTGGCAGAAGTATGAGGGAGACAATGTCTTCAAAGCACAAAAAGTACCTGGAAAAAGTCATCATATTATGTATAGGGTCAAGAACATATTCTGACGGAAGAAAATACATAAGCAAACTGAATTATTATGGCCTCAAAGTTAGCACAGGGCAAACACTGAGGTGTATTCCAAGGATGCTCCTTCTCTGAAAGTCTTTTGTTTTACCATCAAGTGATCACGTGGAATTCTTCACAGCACTTTGTTTCATCGTATTAACTGCTCAATTAATTCATCAATGCACTACTTATTTCCTGAGTATTTTACTATTTGCTCCGCACTGGTGATACCAAAAGTAGGTCAAGCATGGTTGGTCATTCATTATCTCACTATCAATAAATACTTGTTGAGTACCTACTATGTGTCAAGCAGTGGAGATATAAAGATGGGGGATAGCATGGTCACTGCCTCGCTAGAACCTCACTACTCGAATTGTGGTAGGAGACCAGCCTCCCCAGCATCCCTTAGGAGTTTGTTAGAAATCCAAAATTTCAAGTATTGCCTCAGACATACTGAATCAGAATTTGTGTATTAACAAGAACCTCAGGTGATCTGTATGCACGTGAAAGTATGAAAAGTATAGCATTAAGAAGGTGTATGTCATAGTGCAGGTGAGTGGCAAGAGAGTGAACCAGTAATCCAGAAACTTAGGTGCTAGTGGTTGCCAACCTTCTGCTCTGATGCTTGTTATGCAATGAAAGCAGTCACTTATCTGTGTTATGACTCATTGCATTACCTTCAAAATGAAGATAATAATATCTGCCCTTCCTCTCGTGTGTGCTACTGTGAAGATCAGATGGGAAAAGAGTTGCACAGTGTTAGTGCCATCCAAAAGAAGGCATTGCTGTTAAAACATTTACGGTTTAGAGAGGTTTCTGTAATATTGTGCCTAGCTGCATTGCCCAGGAACCGGGGTTTGATTCTGATTGAACAAGTTCCTGCATTATGATTTCTACGTTAAGGCACTCTTATCACTAGGACTCAGAGATGTGAATAACAGTTTTGTTAACATGCCAGCATGCACTGAAGTTCTAGTGCTTTTGTGGCTATATTCATACAGAAATGGTTGTAGCAGACATTTTATATATTCTACTCATTTCAGTAAAACTTATTAAGGGCTTGACTCCTGGGAAAAACCATGAGGTATGGCAGGTTTGGTTCCTGCCTTCACAGAGTATTCATTTTAAGATGATGATGTAATAGGCAAAATAATTATAACTCATGATACAATAGGTAGGTCCTCTGAAAGCGGTTCTGACAATAAGCAAAGACATGGGTAGATTTGGAAAACACAAGAGATTTGTAAAATAGGAACACGAAAGATTATTTAGAGATTGCATTTTTATCACCTGCTCCTTTAGCAAACTCTCAGGCCATTGGGTTATGAGATATCTACAGGTGTTGTAGAAAACTGTTAATAGATCACTACAAAGTGATGACCTAGCTCTAGGTAGGAACAAACACCTTGTTTTATTATCCATCCAAGTAGAGAATTCAGACACATATCACTTAAGAATCTGAGCTCTCTCTCTTTTTTCCCCCCATCCTGTGGTTTGGAAAGCTTCTCTGGGAAAATGCTAACATACTGCTTATCTAAAGTTTGAAATAATTATTAGAGGAAATCAGACAAGGATTTGGATGAGAGAAACAATGTATAAAAACCATCACTGAAACCCCCTACATTCCCATTTCATACCCTCCTCCCATCTTGCTCCTCTGAATTGCTTGCTTTTGAGCAGCAAGGGAGTATACTCAGTGGAGTAGCAAGGATTTGATGATGATGGAAAGTGGAAAATCAATCTGAAGGAATTAAGTTTTATTACCGAACACTTAAGTGGTGGGGTAATCACTTAGAGTGAATTCCCCCATCAAAGGCTAAGCTGAGGGCGCCTGGGTGGCTCAGTAGGTTAAAGCCTCTGCTTTCGGCTCAGGTCATGATCTCAGCGTCCTGGGATCGAGGCCCGCATCGGGCTCTCTGCTCAGCAGGGAGCCTGCTTCCTCCTCTCCCTGTCTCTCTGCCTGCCTCTCTGCNAGGGCGCCTGGGTGGCTCAGTGGGTTAAAGCCTCTGCTTTCGGCTCAGGTCATGATCTCAGCGTCCTGGGATCGAGGCCCGCATCGGGCTCTCTGCTCAGCAGGGAGCCTGCTTCCTCCTCTCCCTGTCTCTCTGCCTGCCTTTCTGCCTACTTGTGATCTCTCTCTCTGTGTCAAATAAATAAAATAAAAAATCTTTAAAAAAAAAAAAAAAAAAAAACAAAGGCTAAGCTGACCCCTGCCAACTATAAATCTCTAGCCTTCCTATTACACAGTGCATCATTTTTAAAAAGTGAATTAACTGGCTGTTTATTGAGCCAGGGTTTTGAGGTTCCCACTTCCCCTCATTCAGCAGATTCTCAGCCATGTGAGACATGTGGACTGGAGACACATCCCATAGCTGTATGAAAATGACCAAGTCAGCCCTCCAGAATGACTGCCAGGGAGGCCTGGAGCCATCTCAGGAATGAGAATAAGGAGGTCTGAAGTCTATTTTAGGCTCCCCAAAATAATCGCCTTCTTCATTTTTCTAAATGGAAAGCCAGCAAGAACTGCTGCAGTTAGCATGTGATCGGGCAAACTCGTGAATTGCTCGAGGTTATCTTTGCCAAGTATCATCTCTGTCTGCCATTCTGCCTGCCTCGTCTTCTCCCATCAGTCTTCTGTTCCAATTCTCTTTGTTCTTTTTGGGTAATTACTTCTTCCCTGTGCACCTTCCCTCTGGATCCCCTTGGCCATCCCCCAAGCTCTTTACCAGGTTTGCATTGGTTTTTAGTAGCAGTAAGTATTCATGTTTTGATTATTCTTTCATGATTGTAACTTTATTTCACTCCACAAATAGGCATTGAGCACCTACTATGTGTCAGGCAAAAGAAAAAGTCCTTTCTCTCCCTGAGATTTCTTTTGGACAAAGGATCCAGATGCCATCCAAACAAATAGGTGAAATAGGTTCACTTTGGTTAGCAATTAAGTGGAAGAAAGACAGTTCAAAAGTTACATGATGATGAGGGGGGTAAGCATGGGGAGCCACATTCTACAGAGTCATTGGGTAAATGCTCATTGAGGCTCTGGGAGATAATCTAAGATCTCAGTGATGAGAAAGGACCAGATCTGAGATCTGAGAGGATCATTCTGGACAGAGGAATCACAGGTGCAGAACCATTGGTGGTGCCAGATTTTTAAACCAGGAAATGCTTGGGTGTAGGTCAATGGGAAAGAGGGATTCAGGATTTATCTGGAAGTTGCATTTGCAGAGCAAGCACATTCTTCTTGCTTTTATAGTGTGTTGAAAGGCTATACTTTCAGGGATCATTTCTATAGTTTGTCACTTATATAGTGTGTTGAATGTGTGCTTTTATTGTGAGTGGCTTGGGGAAAGTTTGTAGAGATTTTACGGTGGGGAGATGTCAATGGCATAAGTGACATCTTGCTCATGAGGGCTATGGCTTACATATAATACGGGGTAGACTATGGGAAATTCCCAGTGTCCTAGATGCACATTCACTCTTTTTACTGCTCCAAAAACATACTAGATGCAAGAGTGGCATAATTACAGATATTATTTTCAAGTCTGCTTGATTTTCATATAAAAACTTAGAATTAGAATTATTAATTACACATTATTCCCAGCACACCTCACACACTGTTGGGTAGGCTGGCTGTCCTCTAGGTCACTCTTTGTCTTTTTGCCATCATCAAAATTTCTCTTCATATAGCTATTACAGTGGAATTGGAAAAGTCAGATGACTTAGTTTACACCCAGTTGTCTTTAGTAAAGAGTGACCTAATATGTCTATTCTCCAAGTATGTGGCTTAGAATAGGGGCAATGATTTCATCAGTAGAAAGTATTCGGATGTGGGTGAGTGATTTCAAGCCTAAGTTAGGGATATAGGAGACCAATGTTCAGGCAAGAGCCCTTCAGAACTCTTGATACTACTCCATGTAGCTCTTCTCCATGCGTATAGTGTTGCCTACGATACTAATGTTTTAGAATACTGCTGCCTTTCCCTACTATGTGGTTTTTAAGCTCTTGGAAATTAATGCTGTGACATTCTAGAAATGCATAAGACTCAACAAATAACGAAAACAATTTGTAGCTACCATTGTTTTTGTCCTTCTAGAAGGCCCTCTCTTGCAAAGAATTTCTTAATTCTGTGAAGTAAAGGTTCTTCCGAATAACAACACAAAGATAACAATAATTATAATAATAGCCAACATAGGTGGTGTTCTCTGTCTGCCAAAAGTTTGTATTGACTCATACGGACTCACTTAATCCTTGCAACAACCCTGTGTATTGGGCACTGTTGCCCATCCCCATTTTAAGAACAAGAAAATGGAGGCACTTACGCTAAATTCACACACTTGTAAATGGGTGGAAAATTCAGGAACTGAATATGTAACCTCACCTCAATAAGAGCTTCAAACATGGAGTTACATCCCAGAGGATAGGATTTATTAATCACTAAACTCATCTGTCAGAATATGCCAAAGGCTTCCACTGTTTGTGATGAGGGTGCCTTATCAAGAAAATTTAGGGCACCTGGGTGGCTCAGTGGGTTAAAGCCTCTGCCTTCGGCTCAGGTCATGATCCCAGGGTCCTGGGATCGAGGCCCGCATCAGGCTCTCTGCTCGGCAGGGAGCCTGCTTCCTCCTTTCTCCTCTCTTTCTGCCTGCCTCTCTGCCTACTTGTAATCTCTCTCTGTGTCAAATAAATAAATAAAATCTTTAAAAAAAAAAAGAAAAGAAAATTTATTCTTGTTAGAGAGTGCTATAAAGCTACAGAGAGGTTTTCAACTTTTAATTATTAAACAGTGAAATAGAATTTCAGATGAATCCCTCAGATGTAATTTATATTATAATGTTTTATATTGCTTTATGTACAGATGTCAGGAAAGATGACTCTAAATGAATTTTATAGGATTAAGGGAGGGCTCATGGTCTCAGCTCCAGAGATGAAGGCCTGAAAGAAATCTTCATTGAAACCTGAAAATGTCAGAGGTAAAAGGCCTTTCAGACTAAATATTTGGCTTCCAAGGTAAAACTGCAAGTTAAGGCTAACAGCAGGGTCTGTCTCGTGTTTTCTCTTTTTATTACATTTGCCTTTTTCTTATGAACATGACCAAGAATTCATTGTCTAGAAGTCATCAAAATTATGTAATTGCTCTTAACCTAACTTTTCAAAGATTTATAGCCCTTGCCAATTTAACTCAGAAATAGCCTGGGTTATTTTTCTAGTTGATACTATACCATTTCTCTCTCTCTCTCTCTCTCT
>LNAC01000029.1:2689662-2772813 GCA_002007465.1 Ailurus styani | reverse complement strand
AAAAAAAAAAAAAAAAAAAGAAAAAGAAAAAGCCTTACAAAACAACAGTTGCTCACAAATAAAATAAAAGCAACTGCCCATCTGTCATTATTAGTCTTTTAAAACTAAGAGTTGTCTTTCTAATTTCTCTTCAACTTTTGACATACAACTCAAAACACCTTTCCACTGACAGGTTATGTGGTTATTTCAAATACTGTCTAAAAACTCTATAAAGAGATTTGATTAAAATGGAAGCACAGATGACTGATACTCTTAAAATAATTGCTGTCTTAGTGATTCAACATGAGCCCTGCCATTTATTACACTTTTAAGTGAAATAATCTAAATTAAAATCTTCTAAGATCAATAGCTCATTTTTTTTAAGCTACAGCACATTCTTAATGCATTACCAGACCGGATAAGTCATATTTTCAGAACTTGAAAGTCTATAGCAGCTCAAAACGAATGTAGATTTAGAGTAATCTTTTATAGAGGGCCCCTTTTATTTTTTTTGCACAAATATATTAAAAAAGATCAGGCATCCTAAGTGTAAAATTTCTCTAAACATATCTAGTTTCTTCTCTCCCTGTACTTCCTCACTTGAAAAATACATTTTTTTTTAAATGTGTGAAACCACTCATCAGTCTGGTCTTTTATCACCTGAACAACAATTTGAGACATTCACCTTTGCATTATGTCAGGTGATAGCAAAATTTTGGTGAATATATAGAAAGAAAATCATGCAAACAATCACTAAAAGTTGACGCGCACTCAAAGATGTGATATTGGGAAAAGGCAAATAGCTCTGAGCCTCTGAGAGAGGCCTAATGTCCTTGGAGAGTCGGAGTTGATAAAAATCAAATATGGCAGTCCCCTTTTGTGCGGCTTCCATGCCAAGGAATAAAGAAGCCCTGATTTGGAACGGACGATCCAAGTTTTCATTACCTGTATCAGTGAGAGGGCTCTGGAACAGGTTCCAGGTGGGCTCTGCTGATAGGCTAAGAAACCTGGATGTGGAGTTGGTAAACTGGGGGGAGGAGCAGGGGCGGGTTGAGGTCTAAACAACAATCACAGAGTTCTCTTCTGCTCACAGAGCAATTCACAGCTTTTGCTGTTGCCTCTACCACCTGTCGTTCATCCACTTAGTGTTAGGGAAACATCTGAGACCGACTCTGGGGTAGAGTGCTTTGGAAGTGTTGCCTCTTTCCTGTCTTTGTTGCTTAGACTGAGTTCTTAAAGGAGAAAGAAAAGGAGATGCTTGGCCATTGCCAGGGTTCTGCTTGCTAAAGTCTTCCTGTCCGTTTGCCACTCCCACTTTAGTCAAAGAGGAAGCTAAGGGGAGTGTGAGAAGAACACATTCTCTTTAGAATTATCCTACTCTCTGACCACGCATTCAGCCATCCTTCCTTCCTCTGAACTGCAACCCTCTCTGCTCCCCACTTCTGCATCGCCTCCCCAGTCACAAATGTGCTCATTGAGCTTAAGGTCCATTCTGCATGGTTAATACCATGTACAGCCCCTGTCTAAAATGTTCCTGGGAATGGGGCGCCTGGGTGGCTCAGTGGGTTAAAGCCTCTGCCTTTAGCTCAGGTCATCATCTCAGGGTCCTGGGATCGAGCCCCATATCGGGCTCTCTGCTCAGCAGGGAGCCTGCATCCTCCTCTCTCTCTGCCTGCCTCTCTGCCTACTTGTAATCTCACTCTCTCTGTCAAATAAATAAATAAAATCTTAAAAAAATAAAATAAAATAAAATGTTCTCAGGAAGCCTAGCATCTTGAGAGGTGATACAAGCTACAGTCCTGGGAAGGTGCAATATTATATTAGTATCAAATATATACTATATAAGTATAAAATATATACTATTTTATAAAAATATAAAATATATGTGATATGTAATACATACATAATATATCATGTATTATATATAACAAATATAATACAATATAATATAATATATAGTATATAATAAAATATAAAATATATAATATTATATATAAAATATATACTATATAAGTATAGAAGTGCTCCTACAGTATTGTCTCTGGTATGTGGACTTCTACAGAGAGAGAAACCAGGGTATTAGAGTAGTCATTTACATCTAACACTGCTTTATTGGGTGTTTAAACTCAAGCTAATAAGCTAATTACTTTCTAGTAACTAAGTTTTAGAAGCAGGGGTAACACTGGCCTGTAGACTCATTCTCATTGGTTTATGGTTGGATCCTCCATGGGAAAATGACATTAAAAGACTTATTTACAGCTACAGAGTTTAGGTCCTTGCATCCTTTAATAATAGGCAACATATCTTGAGTTTGAGGAAAGGTAGGCAGTCTTCCAAGTGCTGTTCATACTTTATCTCTTTTAATCATCATAGCAATCCAAAAACTTAGATACCATTCTAACCATCGATCTTTTACAGATAAGAAAACTAATTAAACTACAGGTCCGGTTGCCTAGCTCCTAAGTGGCAGAATCGGGATCCAAACACACGTTTCTTGCTCCCAGGGTCCCCTCGACCACTGCCCTGTAGCCTCTCCTCAATATACTCATTGCAGTTTCTAACAGCTGGGCTCACTGTCTACAAGAACTCTTCATCTGAGGACAGATGTCCACTGTGGGCCCCAGATGAACCCATAGTGGAGGCAGGCAATTTTAAACATTCTTATACTCTCATTTAATAAGACTTAGTATTAGCTTCCACACCACATTCGAGCTCTGGGTGTCCACTGAAGACCCCTGAGCTGCCTGACCCCTCACTGAAGCCCGAGTCACCTTTCCCACAAGTGAGGACCTTGCAGTGTCCTTGGCATCCCTGTTGATGATCATACGCTGCCTATATTCCACAGAGGACCCCAGTCCCCATTCCCCTTCATGGGCTCTGACATTGAATTGGGCATTCCTTGCGACCACTAGAATATACACTCCTTAGGAGAGTGACCTATTAGACTCAGTTACCATTGCAGCATCAGTACTGAGCCTACTGTTTGGCATGGAGTAGGGATGTACCACACATTTATTTGTTGAATGAATTAATATGAAGTTTCTCCATCTTCTTTCTCACCTTAGAGGGTGTACCTCTTAGAGGCCAGGCTCCATCTCCTCCACCTTCCCTATTTGCTCCTTATCACTGGAAATTAACCATCCTCTCTTGGACCTAAATTTTAACACATGATAACTGAATGTGCCAACATTTAAACCTTCCCATTCACTCAGATGACACAGAGTAAAGGTCTACTCCTCTGACCAGAGGCCTTCCTGTTTTAAATATGTGATCTACCTGATTTTATGCAACGCATAAACAGATATCAGAATGACACTAACAATGGCATTTTCATAAACAGGCTATCAATATTAAATTAACATGATGGAATCTTTAAATGGAACGTTAATTGGAAACCCGAAGTAATTCTGTTAATAGCCATTTATACCCTGAGGACATCAACCTACTTCCTGAAATGCTGAAATGAAAGTTTGTGGTATTTTTTTGTGTGGAGAGTAATATGAAAATTTTATAACATAAGGCAGTAGTTGACTTTTGAATTTATGCTTTATTTAAAGCAATCACCTATTTCACTTGATCATTTTGAATGGCATTTTAAGGTATTATTTACGTAACATAAAATTCACTTGTTTTATGTGTGCACCTTAAGGATTTTTAGTAAATTTACAGTTGTGCGATTTCACCACATTCTTATTTCAGAACACATGTCATTCTTAATGTACTACACACACAAGGTAGTTGCTTATTTTAATTTCTCAATTCATTTTCAGATGTGGCAGAATGAACCATAAAAAGGACACCGAAGATACTGTAAACTATTGATGAAGAAGTTAAACAAAGAAACAGCACTAGGTATTAGCTAGTACAACCAATATATTGACTTGCTGTAGGGAAACTTCCCCTCTATCATCTTTTTGTTTGCAATTGGGAAGCAAGCGCCTGGTTAGTTTCATTTGCTAGGACCTCGATTGACAATGTCCAAGCAGAGGCAAAGCTGGGGAAAGGAATGGCTGGGAAAATTCTCCAAAAATGGTGCCTTTTCAGGCTTTGAGTCTTACAGAGAACTTTGTCAAAGGGTAGAACCTGTTTAACATGCTCATTCCCTGATAGTAAAACCTACTCTAAGGGAATGCAATCTTTTGCCATAGGAAGCAAAGGGTTGTACCAGACCTTTGTCATACGATTACTGTGTTAGACAGCAGAAGCTAGATTATGCTACAGAAACAAAGAAGCCATAGGTCTCAGCTGTTTACAGCAACAAAGCAACATGTTTCTCCTCAGATTACAAATTTAATTACCAGAAAGTAATTTATGTGACTTTCCCCCTTAACCCACTGGTAATTAGCAACATGACCACATGCAATTTCAAAAGGGCAGAGAAGTTCTCCCCTATGTCCAGAAAGAGAGGACAATTGAAAATCAATGAATGGCAGGAAAGACTGTCATGTATACAGTACTATTTCATGAAATGAGGGAAAGAAGGTCAAGAGACCAACACTGTAGCATCGGAATTCCTTTTAGTGACAGCACTCTTCTCATTTGGGAAAATATCTCGATAAACATTTTAATGTAAGGATAGAGAACTACATAATGGCAACAGAAGATTACCCTCAAGTTACTCTGAAGGTGATAGGTTTAAGAATTTGCTCTGATTCTAAGAGGAAGAAGAGAAAAGAACAGGAAAAGAATGAAGTGACAGAACTCGGCAAGATGGACAGACTGAGACAAGGTGAGTGAGAGATGGGTGATTTTTTTTTTCATTTTTAAAAATATTTTCCATTCTCTTATACTTTTTTACTGTTCCTTCTTCACTTTGCATGAAGAGACACCACCTCACATTTGTGTGTGTCCAGGGTGGTTAGTGGAGGAACCAGGAATTTATGCCACCAATTTTCATTCCTACTTCTGGAGCCTTGGGCATATTTAGGAATTTCTTTTCAGCTCAAGACAAAAATTCACCAGATGTTGTTATGAATGGAGATGGGCACGAGAAACCGATCACATCGAGGGGTGGCGCTGTGGAGAGTAGGAGGACCACTGCAGAGGACCTCTCTCAGCAATGGCTCTTGAGGCTTGGGAAACCAGTGTGGCTAGGGTGCTTGGAAATGCAAAAAACTTGCCAGGTGGTTGTGCCTTCTTCTTGTTTCAGCTGCAATTATAAGGCTGATAAAATGGAAAAATAAATATTTGTGCAATGACTGGGAAAAGCCAATTAGTTTTGCACCAATGAGAAATAATGCAGAGCTCCTCATGTCCTATAATAAATTGGCTCTCTCCACATATATTTTTAAATGTATACTGTCCAAATGTACTTAGAAGCTTAAATAGCACTAGAATAAAGTATATTCTGAAAGTTCAGGAAGAGAAATAAAGTTTCTGTATTTTAAGAAGGTAAAGTAATTAAAACAGCATCTAGTTGTGTGATATTTTAACTAGTAAATGTCAGGGTTGTCTTTTTTGCTCCCTGTCTGCTTGCATGATCTTCTCCTCTCTCTTGCTGTCTTTTTTTCCCCTTCAAGGAAGCATAGATAAAGCTAAGACATGCCAGTTAGCATTGCAATTTCAAGCTTAATACCCCTGCCAACTTCAAATTTTTTTAAAGGGCAAAAAGTCCAGTCTATTATAGTTTTTCTCCTTATAAGTTGACTTGACAACTAGATCTAAAAGTACTTTATGATTTTTTTTCATATTTGATCAAGCAGAATTACCTATCTGATTACAGGTTGGCTTTACATATGAAGTATTAACATGAATATCCTTTACTTATTAAGCAGTTACTATTAAGTTTATATGTGAAATGATGCTGTGAATTGTATAAGACTGATGATTCACAGACCTGTATCCCTGAAATAAATAATACATTATGTTAATTTAAAAAGTTTATATGTGAAATGAATCTTACAAAAATTACTGCAGTTAATTTTCATAAGTATGAGAAAAATCTAATTATTCCTATTCTACAGGCAAGAAAACAAAAGGTTCAGAAAGGTTCAGAAAGGTTATGATGACCCCACTGGCAAGTACTGTGATACCCAATTCTTCATGACTTCAAATGGTTTACCCTGAATCACTATGTAATATTTCTCACCAGTATTTTCCATCTGTCCATTCATTCATTGATTTAAAAAAATGTGTATTATTAACCCATGACATACCACACATTCTCTACCCAGAACTGAGGATAGAACAGTGTGAAACAGCAGAACTCATTTCCATCAAGAGCTTACATCTCCTAGGAGTGGATGAGACCAGAAACAAAAAGGTAGTGTGGGTAACACAGATCGCGATAAGGTCTCTGAAGGAAAGGAAGAGTGGAATGTGGAGGGAAACTGGATGTGGCTGAGATCACACTGCTTTTCACAGGAAGGTGTGAGAAGGGCTCCCTGAGGCGGTGATATCTGAGCTGAGACCTTAGGATGAGAAGGTTACACCTGTGCCCCTCCAGAGTGACAGCGGGGAGTGTTCCAGAAAGAGGAGGCAGTATCGGGGAGGTGTCTAGAAGGGCCAGTTCCAAGTGGGGGAAGCTTACATTCTTGAGTGCCAACTTTAAAAACAAGGTAACTACTTCAGTGGAAGCTACCCACAATCGATTATACACATGCTACTCTCTAGAAGAGAGGCCGCTGGACCTGTCCTCTGGTTTTTTGTTGATTACATTAAGGTCACTATGACATCCTCAGGTGTTCAGTTTAGATAAACAACTCTAAAGTCTGTTTATCATCTGCACCACGTTTATTTTTGAAACCTAGGAGAAAGTCTCATGTGGAAGTTCTTAGGGAAAATGATGGGTAAGTCACACTTCTAATTAGTCTTTTCACATGACTTAATGTCTTAGTTAAATTACTTTTTTTTGGTAGCCTTCCCATTTCTTCTCGTCTACTGAATAATAAGTTGCTGAGTGTTTGTAAACATTATGCTGAAGAACAGGAACTGAAACTCTCTGTAAAAAAGATGTGCAGTGTAGAGCGAGGAGGATAATTTTGCCCTTAGGGTGTTGGAAGAGATATTATTTCTTGGGCACTGTCATTACTTTCACAATTAGACTAAGCCAGGAAAGATTCATCTTCTTGTGACATTTCCCTGAAAGATGGGAAAATATTTGGATTCATGTGACAAAGTAAATGTTTCATTTTAAGTTGTCTAACTGTTCAGAACAATGTTAAAAGCTTCAGTGTCTATAATTTCAGGCCCTGGAGAGTGAGATTTTCTTTTAAGGCCGTGAGAAACTATAAGATAATGTATGATGTGTAACGTTGTTTTTGATCGATGGAGCCAGATCTAATAACCCAAGGGTCTAAGAGAGGAGTTTCGAATGTCTAGTGTTGGCATTTGAAGGTAACTGGGCTGGTGATAGTCACTTTTATCCTCACCCTTTTCTCAGGTTTTGTGAATGAATGTTATGTACTTTAAGTACAAATATGTTGGCAGTACTGTGACATGTTTGCTAGCTTGTGATTACTATGATATGTCACCCAGTCCCAAATGGATTGCTTTTTCAAAGGCGGTCCTCCTTTAGATTACGAATTCCCAGACAGCAGGAATTATGTCTGTCTAAATCACTAGAGCTTAGCATAAACTTATAGCTTAGCTATCCGAAGTGGGAATTTTATCAAGGCTTGGAAGCGGAAGCTGGGTTGATGTGCCAATTTTTGGGTTGAGCAATGGAGCTGAGTTCTCTCTTAGGGCTCCTTTCTTCTTCTCTTCTTTCCCAGGGAGAGCAACTTCTGTGATTTTTAGCCTGTTCAATTTGCTAGTAAACAAGTCAGGAGGTGGATGAGGAAGTGTAGCGCTGCTGAGTCATGGGGGAGTTATGGACCGGCCTCCACAACTATCAGATCTTCTTGCTCCAGCAGGTAGAGGACAGGCCTGGGAGTCCCCCAGCAAAAGGAAGGGAAATAGCTTCATTATCGATGCTTACCTTAACATTCACTAAACGGCAGCCTCATAAAAACTGGACAAATGTGGTTTAAGAAGGCGCGTGTGCGTAAATTTTAGGGCAGCGGAAGTACTGCGCAGGACGCTATAATGGTAGATGCATCTCCTCATATATTTATCCAAACCATGGATTATACAGCACCGAGAGGGAACCCTAATGTAAACCATGGGCTCTGGATGATAATGAGGTGTTCACGTAGGTGGGCCAGTTGTAACATATGTACCATCTGGTGCAGGATGTTAGCAGCTGAGGACGTTCTGCATGGGCGAGGACAGGGGATATGTGAGAAATCTCTGTACCTTCCACTTAATTTTTCTGTAAACCTAAAACGATTGTAAAAAATATAGTCTATTAATAATTAAAAATGACATGTAAGTAATTAACTGTTGACAGGCTCATAAGTTATTCCTAAAATATACATTGAATTGGACTGCAAAAGAAAAAAAGTGTGTGTGTGTGTGTGTGTGTGTGTGTGTGTCCATAAATGCACAAAGAATGCCATGAAGATACTCAGGATATTCTTAAAACTGATTTATTTCCTGGATCTTAGCCTAGGACCTTAGGTGGAGGGCATATTGCCTATTTATCTTTTTGAATTTTCAACGTGTTTGGCTGTGTATATATCTTACTTTTTAAACTAAAAATATGTTTAAAATTTTATTTATGTGGTATTTCCCTCATGGTACATTTTATCTATTTTACCCATAGATGACTTCTTAAATTTTAATGTATTTGACAATAGTAAATACTTGGAAATAGTTTTGTTACTTTTGAAGGATGAAGGGGATTATTTTTACTCACAAGTCTTCTGAGGTGGCTCAGCACTGTCATTCAAAATTTCTTGGTTAGGAAATTGGGGCAGAAAGAAGCAAACTTATTTACTGATTGACACACTGAAAGTCAGCAAAAGGAACAGACTTAGACCTTACAGCCCCCAAATTTACTAACTGGGTGCATTCAGCATGATAGCATAGACAATTCGGCAGCAGTATGAGTTAAAACGGGTGGTTGGACTAGATTCAGGTGTCAAATATGATAGTTCTGAGGAGAAATATCCTCAGAGAAGAATTTAATATGTGGCAGTATACCATATTGTCTAAGCCATTAGATAGAAATTAAATAATCACATCTACCCACAAAGACTTTGAATTAGTAGCTAATGATCACAGAGGTTAGAGTGGAATGCTCAAAGGCTTATAATCTGGTCAGTCAACAGTGGAAAGGATATACACAGACAATGAATCCAATGTGTTCCTCTTAGGATTAATCAGTATACTCTTCAGTTAGGGGGCTGGTCTTTATTAATAAGTTAAGGTAGAAATGGCGGTGTAGTATAAAGCAGATTAAAAAGAACAATTCTTCATTTGCTGACAGCAACATCCATAATAACGATGATTCTAAGAAGTAATGAAGAATTAGTATTCATTGGGACATTACATTAATCACAGAATCGATTTCTCCTTCTGTTTCCTTCAGGAGAAAATGGCCAAGGGGCGTCTGACATTACCTAGTCACCAGCTTTCTTGGAAACTAGCTTGTGACTAGGAAATGCAAGTTAGGCCAAACCCCACTCTAACCAACTTCTATCAAACACTGTTCGTACTGTTTTGTCATATTGATTTTTGTGGCATAAATAATATTTAAAATACGAGGACACTGTCACTGTGCCTTGGATATTATTTTTGTGGCAGTTTAATCTGGGCATTTATAATGTTGAAAATGAAATTTTTATCTGTGAATGATGAATTATCACAATTCTGTTGAGACTGAGAGAAAAATCTTAGTTTTACATTCTGAAGGGTAAAGGGGAATATTACCCTAGGTCTTTAAAGCTTAAAGTAATCCCTTACGAAATGTAATACTTTCAATAATGCATTACGTATTTCTCCATGACAATTAAATACATATTTTTGTTCTCTTTGGGGGTTAGCTGCCTCTGAAGGAAATGCAAGCTCCCAACCCCTGCTCACTGACCAATACCTGAGTGACTGAGTAGGGAATTTAGGATTGCAAAAGGAATATGATACCTCACTCATGTGCACTGGATGCAAATTCAAAGAACGCATCCCCGATGGTGGCAGAGAGACCTGCTGCAGTTGGATTGGCCACATTTTAAAATGTAGACTCACCAGATGCAAATCTGTTAATACCCAAAGAAGAGATGAATTAGTTAGCAGTGCCTTGTGGTTGTGCTTCCAAGCAGAAAACCCACCTGCTGTCCCTTGATGCATTTTGGGTTTGATGTGAAAAGCAGTGGCTCCGTCTTTCAGGGGAAAGCTTCCAGGAGGCTTTTGTCTTGTCTTCTGGACTCTCTCCTGAGAGGCAGTCTTGTCAGTCTCCAGTCAAATAAATCCAGACTTCGAGATTCAGAGGAGAAGATGAGCTACATCTTTGCTCTCTTGGCATTCATCTCGGGACTTGCTGTGAAAATCCTTCTCCTAAGACAAAAGGCCCCTCAAGGCCTTTCACTAAAGTAAACTGTACTCATAAAAATTAAACGGTAGCATTCCAGATAACGACAGGGGGCTCTCTCTAATTCAGGAATTCAGTGCCTAATTTTCAGCGATGCTCTGTGCATATATAGACCAAGGAGCTGGAATACCAGAAAGTATGTTTTTTGTCTTTTTTTTTAAGATTCAATTAGGGAAGTAATTTTACAGTTAGACCAATACAAGTGTTTGTCAGCCACAATAAAAATGTACAGATAATAGTATCAAGCATCCAAGAAATGTCCAAAAGCAAAAACAACAGAACTAAAATTCTGGTGATTCGACAAAACAGACCAATGGGGTTGTTGTCTTGAAGCCAAAACCAGAATAAAACCTAGCTCCATTAAAGTTTTCGATGTAAACTGAGAGATAGACTGATGTCCTAAAATGGGGTCAGAGACATACTCATTAGCCACTCTGGGAGCCATTCTTCACAAGCTCCTTCCTTGACAATTAGACACTGTAGTTCCAAGCTCTGTGCCTTCACTTCTAACAGAGTAGAGATGAACCAGGGAGAAAAAAATGCAAAACTTAATCTCCTAGATGTGAGAGCAGTGGGTTGGATGGGCAGAAACAACCTCTAGGTGACACTCTGTATGTCTCCATTGGATGCCAGAAGCAATCAGCAAGGGAAAGAAAAACTAACTGGATGAAAAGGACTAGCTGAAATGAGAGAGAAGTGACCCTTCTAGAAACGAAGGTCCCTGGCCAGCCATGCACCAGGATCCTCCTGTCAATGCAGAGCTCTTAAGGACCAGCATCCTCAAGACCCTGGCCTCCCCAGGTAGCCTTGAGTATTCTCCTTCATGTACATTCCACTGGGATTAGAGGAGCTAGTAGTGGTCTCCCTACTGGCAGAAGAGTTTGCTGCAGTGAATTGTTGATCTGTAATCATTTTAAGGAAGAGGCTGTTGGAGTTCATTAATCCCATCAGTGCTTGGCACAGAGCCTAGCTAATTAATTCACACACACACACACACACACACACACACACACACACACACACACACACTTCCTGGGACTGTGACTTTGTGAGCTTAGTAAGATGCCCGGCACATAGCAGTCACTTGATACCTTCTAATAAAATCAAACTATGAATCATGCTAAAGCTCTAATTTTATTTATTTGTTTGTTTACTTAAAATTTATTTGTATCTCCTGAAAAAGGCAGTCAAATGATGTATTTTTTTCCCTCTGCTAGCCCCAAAAGAACATAATAATCTTCGGCCTCATAGAAGTTTGAAATTATAATGTTTATTCTCAAATATTTCAATTACATTTTTTTCTTTCTGTTTTTTTTTTCTGGTTAACTTTTTGTCATCCAGTGGTGATAACTTCAAGCTGACTGAATAAGGATATTTACCCATTTTTTGCCATTAACATCCCAAATTATCTTTAATTCATCTGCAATCTAACTAAACAGCTAATTCCTTGACCTTCTTAAATGGCATCTCTAGATGGTACATATAGGCCAAAATGATTGCTAATGTTGTTTTTTCTTTGCCATTTTTCAAAAGATACTACATTGTTTTGTAGTTTCCAAGAAGCCAGGTGATAACAGTTGAAGGAATATTTAAGGGTCCTTTCTTTTTAAAAAGTTTTAAAATTAGGAGAAGGAAAGGAAAAGTGAATTGGGGGAATTCAGAGGGGGAGACAAACCATGAGAGACTGTGGACTCTGAGAAACAAACTGAGGGTAATGGAGGGGAGGGAGGTGGGAGGATGGGTGAGCCTGGTGGTGGGTATTCAGGAGGGCACATATTGCATGGAGCACTGGGTGTGGTGCATAAACAATGAAACTTGGATCACTGAAAAAAAAGTTTTAAAATTTATTTAAACTAAAAAATAAAAATAATTCGTGGCAACCATTTATCTGTCCTTGATCAACTTAGATTTTTGTATATTTATAAATTTATATATATACATATTTAATATTCCACATATGAGATAAACATATTGTATTTGTCTTTCTCAGTCTGACTTATTTCACTCAGCATAATGCCCTTGAGCACCATCCATGTTGTTACAAGAAAGATTTCCTTCTTTTTCATGGCTAAATAATATTCCATTATATACATATACTACAATTTCTTTATCCATTCACCCACTGATGGGCACTTGTGTTGTTTTCATATCTTGGCTATTGTAAACAATGCTACAAGGAACACAGAGGTGCATATATCTTTTTGAATTCATATTCCTGTTTTCTTTGGATAAATACCCAAAAGTGGAATTGCTGGATCACATGATAGTTCTATTTTAAATTTCTTGGGGAACCTCCATACTTTTTTCCATGGTGGCTGCACCAGTTTGCATTCCCACCAACAGTACACAAGAGTTCCCTTTACTCTACATTCTTGTCAACACTTGATATTTTTAATCCTTTTGATAATAGCCATCTCAATAGATGTGAGATGATACTTCATTGTGGGTTTGATTTGCTTTTCCTGATGATTAATGATGTAGAACATCTTTTCATGTACCTGTTGGTCATCTCTGTCTTCTATGGAAAAAATGCCATTCAGATCGTCTGCCCATTTTTTAATGATTATTATATATTTTTTTTGTTATTGAGTTGCATGACTTCTTTATTCCCTTATCAGATAGATGATTTGCAAATATCTTCTCCCATGCAATAGGTTGCCTTATCACTTTGTTAATGGTTTCCTTTGCTGTGCAGTAGGTTTTAAGTTTGATGTAGTCTCACTTATTTTTATTTTTGTTACTTTTGTTTTTGGTGTCAGATTCAAAAAATTGTCACCAAGACCTATGTCAAGGAGCTTACTGGCTCTGTGTTCTTCTAGGAGTTCTTTTGTGTAAGTCTGTAGTCTATTTTGAGTTAATTTTGTATATCATGTCAGATAGTGGTCCAGTTTCATTCTTTTGCACATGGCTGTCTGGTTTCCTCCGCACCATCTACTGAAGACACTGTCTTTTCTCCACTGTATATTCTTGGCTCCTTTGTTGTAAATTAATTGGCCATGTATGTGTGGGTTTAATTCTGGACTCCCTACTCTGTTCTACTCATCTGTGTGTCTGTTTTTATGCCAATACCACACTGTTTTAATTACTATAGATTTATAATGCAGTTTGAAATCTATATTAGATAGAATCTAATTTCTATTGGATGAGAGTGATGCCTCCAGTGTTCTTCTTTCTCACAATCGCTTTGGTTACCTGGAATCTTTTGTGGTTTTAGGATTTTTTTGTTCAATTTCTGTGAAAAATGCGATTGGAATTTTGATAGGGATTGTGCTGATTGCAGTGGGTGGTATGGACATTATAGCAATATTCTTCCAATTCATGAGCATGGAATATTTTTTCATTTATTTGTTTCTTCTTCAATTTCCTTCATTAAGGTCTTATAGTTTTCAATATACTGGTCTTCCACCTCCTTGGTTAAATTTACTTCTAGGTATTTTACTCTTGCTGATTCAATTGTAAATGGGATATTTAAAAAAATTATTTTTCTGATAGTTCATTATTGGTATATATGAATATATAACAGATTTTTGTGTAGTGATTCTGTATTCTACAACATTATTGAATTTGTTTATTGGCTCCAACAGTTTTTTTTTTAAAGATTATGTATTTATTTGGGAGAGATAGAGCACACAGAGGGAGAGTGAGAGGGAGAAGGCAGACTCCCCACTGAGCAGAGAGCCTGATGCAGGGCTTGATCCCAGGACCCTGAGATCATGATCTGAGTCAAAGGCAGATGCTTACCTGACTAAGCCACCCAGGTGCACCAGTTCTAAGTTTTCTGATGGAATCTTTAGGATTTTCTATATATAATATCATGTTCTCTGTAAATAGTGACAGTTTTACTTCTTCTTTTACAGTTTAACTGCCTTTTATTTCTTTATCTTGCCTGATTGCTCAGGTGAGGACTTCCAATACTACGTTGAGTAAAAGTGGCGATGGGAGCATTCTTGTCTTGCTGATCTTAGAGGAGTCGCTTTCAGCTTTTCACCACTAATAGGCTTACTTTATATGGTCTTTATTATGCTGATATACAGTCCCTCTATGTCCATGTATTTGAGAGGTTTTAATCATAAATAGATGTTGTATTTTGTCAAACGCACTTTCTGAATCTATTGAAATAATCATGATTTTTCTTTTCTTATTCTTTCCTATATCTTTCTTATCCTAATGCCGTAAATCATGGCTTAGGTCCTTAGAACCGTCTCTTGCTTGTCAAAGTAAAAAAATTAAAAAAGAGAACATAAATAGTTGTGAGAATGTGAAGCCAGTAGATAACTACTTTGGAATTTGCAAGACGAAGTCAACCATATCTATCTTGGAGAGTGCATTTAAGGGTTAATTAAGTTTGCAGAGTGCTTGTAAAAAGAATTGTGGGGCATGGAGTCTAATCAATAAAATATACACTTCATAAACATCTTAACCACCTAGTCCCAATATTCCCCCCTACCAAAACAGTGCTAGTTTATTTTTGTATTATTTACTTGCATCAATCAAGCTTGACAAAATATTTCTTTTATTGTTTTGGTATCAATATTTTATCAAGTTTTTTCAACAAATACAAATTGCATTTGCACTGAAACATTTCTATAGCTCAATCTTTTTAAAAATAAAAATGGAAAAAGAAAGAGTTACATAGTCGCAATTTATCAAGGAGAAAATAAAACTCAGATGGCTCAGTCCATTCTCACATAAAGTATGAAATATCAGGAAATGGTTTGTGTTTTATACATGTTTACTTTAGATTAAAATGAAATTTCCACAATGTTCTTTAAAATACGATCCAATTAAATTTTCAGTGTCTTTGTTTTCACATTCCTGGATGGAACTTTTGAAAAACTCACACTGTAATAATAACCATAAAACCACCTTGCTAAGGAAATGCCACTGAGCTTAGAAATAATATCTTTATAGTCTGTGTGGGAATACAGAAGTCCAGAATCATCAGCAGGTGATTACACTGATTGAGTTCTCATTTCGTTCCTGTTTTGTCCTCTTTATGGAGGACACATTCTGAATTGTACTTGACTGCTAAGCCGGTAGAATGAGGCAGGCACGAATTCATTTGAGAAATCACAAATCACACATTATTTGAGAACATTGGGCCTAGGGAGCTTGAGGGATTTACCCAAAGTCATATAGCTGATGGTAGGTTCAAGTCCCCTAGTCTTCTTTGCAATAACTTCTACTTCCTTGATAGATTCTTCCACTCATGGGTAATTCTTAGCCTTCTAAGAATTACCAGCTAAGACTGGGGTCAATTTCTCTGAGATAGCCAGGACATTTTACTTAGACATGGCCAAATCCATAGCAACTCACTTCTATACAACACTGATTATATGCCAGATGCTAGGCTAAGAACTTTCATACACATTATCTCTTTTACTCTTCACAAGCACTCTGTAAAGAGGGACTCCATTAATGCACCATTTTACAGATGAGAAATTGAAAACCACAGAGGCCAGGTAAGTCATTCAAGGTCACATATGTAAGGAAATGGTCAAAATGGAAACTGAAGTGAAGTCTATCTGATTTGAAAGCCCATGCATTAAGCCACTTTACTATACTGCCTCTCCACACAAATAAGAAAAAGCCAAAAGAATGAAAATCCACATCATTCTTTTAAAACAAGCACGCTTTCATGTCTCTTTTTAAAAGATAGTTACATGCAAACAATGGCAATATGAAGTGTTTCTGACGTACGAATTTAAATTTTGGGAATGCAAATCTTGAGAACTCAGTACTTTAGTGTCTAGGGATGATCATGGTTTTCCATTAAACACACACTTTCTGCAAGTAAAATATCAAATGATGTGTAAGACCTGTGTAAATTATTTTTGCACAAGCATTAGTTACCGCTTGTAAAATCCTATTAAGGAATTGTTGCCATCAACAGCTAACCCTGGGAGCTGAACCAGTTCCTCGGTCATGTCAGTGATGTTCTTGTGGCTGACAGGATATTTATTCCCAGAAGTAACTGTTATAAATTGCAGTTTGCCCCTTCGGTTGCTACAAGCTTGTGATGGGGAGTGGGCGGAGAGGACAACCTGTAATTCAGGATGGTTTAGAAGCTGGTTGCCTTGGAAACTGGAAAAAGCAGCATAATGCCCACCGAAGTCGACTGTCAAAAAGAGAAAGGATTTTCTTTTTCTGATCCATGTTGCCTTCCAAGTACATATTTTGTGATTTTTGCCAGTCTGATTAGGGCCATTGGTCCTTAGTGTGCAGTGCATGCCAGAGCGGGGCAAAGGTTAGTCAGAGAGGAATGGAAATTCTTCATAAACACTGTCCTGGCAGAATAGTGGGGGGGGGGGAAGGGGATGATGGTGTAGTTAGAATGAGTTTATAAGATGACGAAGTTATCAACAGGTGAACGTTTCACACAATGCGATGTGCAGGCAATTCTTAATCATAATTTATCTACATTTAAATTTATAGCAGTAAAACTTAGTTTCTTTAACACAAAAGTTTTATTTGCTGTAATCTACTTTTTGCTACGCTTATGCCACTTACACCAGAAGTTTCGGTTTATACTAGCTATTTTCAAGGATAGCACTTGGAAATTCACAAAAATTTGATGAAAGTAATTTCTTAATACTTTTAAAATATGCATATTTAATTTATTTTTAAATGGATCACGCATGTACACATGTACATTTTATATGTGTGCACACATATTCAAGTAAATCATAGGAAATTGATTTTAGACTATATTAGGTTTATAAAAATGGCAATTTTATATATTTCAACTTATAAATAAATAGCAGACATCAGAGAATACATGTTTTTCTTCTTCCTTGTTGGGGTCCCCATTCCCTCTTTTCTCATCTCCACCTCACCCTATTCTGTATCAGTCCTACCCTACACTTCCCGTATATCCTCTTTCTTGCCCCATCGCAAACGCATTAACAACCTAGTATGTATCTCTGAGCTCACAGAATCATGAATAGATAGATGTAAATATGTCTGTGCATCTACATACGTTTTAGTGACAAAACTCACGATGCAGAATCTCGAACTTTCAGATTATTTTTTCCTGTTGATAGCTATAGCTATATATTCTCGCCTGCATTTGAACATTTCTTACCTTCTTTTCTTTGCACTTACGTCTAATGGATTTCAGCCTAATTCACTTTCTGACATTCACTCACTTGAATTCTATTTCTCTCCTATGTGCTAGAAACAACTCACAAATGATTCAAGCTGCAAAGTGCTGAATGTGTCACACAGATGGGTTAGTAATTCTTTTCTGGTTTCCTACTTTGTATCCACAGAATAACCTATTATTTTGTAAAGTTAAGAGTAAGGATATATGAGAAGGAAGTGCTTTGGATTATTCTAGTAACTCTAGACCCAGAATTCCTCCTGCAAGAAAAAAAAATGGCCTCCAGAGCCATTTCTCTGGTTTCCTTCTGTCACAACCAAGTTCATGATTGGTTAGGCAATGGGGTCATACAGAAAGACCTTAGCATGTATGTTATGAAGGAGACTGTTTGGAATCTTAAATACGAGGTACAGCTTCACTGCCAATGTGATAGGACACCTGAGGCTCTTACTGTTAGCCAAAGATGACTTCTCCTCTCACCGCTGCTGGAATTGCCATTGAGCACCATTTTCTTCTTCAGAGACAGTCTTTACCCTATTAGGCCACTGTGGCAGACTTCTGCTCATAACGAAGGGCAGATTCCCAAGATGCTGGGCAACTGGGCTCTTCCTGGACTACACTGCTCTGTCTGAGTTTTCTCACTAGGAAGTGACTGTTGACAGAGGGAGAAGGAAACGAGGGCTCAGTGGTCAGAGATTTATGGCTTCTTCTCCAAGCTGCACTCACCCCTAACCCGCACGCGCGTCTGTACAGGTCTTGGATGCTCTTTGGCCTCCCCACAAATGCCTACCACAAAGGGCTGCTGCCCTCAGGCTATCGTCCCTTATCTTATTTGGAAAGGAAAATGCTTAATAGTAAAATGAAATGTGAATTGCTAGAAGTTTCGGGGTTGAGGGTCCCTTGGGATCAAATCAGAAGATGTTATTCCTGAGCTGTGATTTGTTTGCCTGATAGAGTCTCCTTGGGTGAGTCTTTTATCCCCAACAAAGGACACCCTAGCCAGGGAGAAGACAGATCATTCCAGTTCTTGTAGGGATGACTGAGGGCTGTAATTTATTTAGAAGCTGAGTCTGCCCTTTTTCTGCCTGTCAAAAGGGCTTCAAAGCTGCCACACCAGGAACTGTTTCAGATTACAGACCATAGCAACTAATGACCCATGTCCTCCCTTCAGTAGTGAAAACCCAAAACGGTCCTAGGAGAGGAGAAGTAAACCCTGACAGCTGCTTGGAGGTCATCTTAGAACTAAATCTCAGGAGAAATGTTTTTAGGTTGAGAGAGGGGTTCCCCCAAAAAAAAGAAAAGAAAGAGAAAAAATGAGACTAGAGCCCAGAAGGGTGTCTGCAGCTCACCCAGGTGTGTTCTGAAGACCAAACCTCTACATCAGCAATTAGCAGGAAACCCTTGAGCTCCTCTACCTCTCAGGAAACAGTGGAATCAGATGGCATCAGAAGCACACACACACACACACACACACACACACACACACACACACGCACACGCACACGCACACGCATGCACGCACGCTTCATCTGATCCTTCCTGCAGGACTCTGTAGGAAAGGAGTTTCTGTGGGTGAGAGAATGAGACCAGGTGATTGTCCAAGGAGGCTGTAATTTTAGCACACTTACCAAGAACATTGACGTAGGAGGCTTGTTACTCTAAACCCTGGAAACCTTTGTATTTTTTTCTTTGGAAAGTATGTGAATGATTGTAAGGCTGCTTTGCTTCCCAAACTGGGCAGTGAGGTAAACAGCAGAAGCCACAACAACCACAAACAACAGCAGAAGCTCTCCTTCTGAGCACCATGGAGTTTCTTGAAAGAACCTACCTTGTGAATGACAGAGCCACCAAGATGTATGCCTTCACCCTAGACAGGTAACAGACATGTGTTTCTGCTTCACGACTTGCTGTGTCTTGAGTATTCAATAAATCCTTAGATTCTACTGCCTCAAAATGGGAAACTTTTGCTATGCAACTCAGGGGTATTTTGTAAAATCTGATAAGCTGTTGACTGACCTGTATAATCTGTATCCTGAAAAATGCAGGATTTGATTCCTTATATATCCTAAGTGCACAAAGGATACATTTTCTTAATATATTTTTCATCTATAGTTTATCTTTCAGAGAACAGGCATATATGATCTAATCTCTTTCTTTTCCTCAATTATGCACATTTTTAAAGTTCTAAGTAAATTTTACTAAATTATATTTATAAAAAATTAAGGCTTTTCAACTGTGTGACAGAATTGGGGTTGCACTGATTTTTAAACCAATTGCTGTTTTCTTAATCATAAAATACCATAATCAGATATATACAACTATAATGAATATAGTGGAGCTTAATGTCCTATGTAGTTCTAGTTCCATTTACTATCTCCACAGTACCACAGGCATAGTACCACATTCATTCATCTTCCCCTTATTGAACTACTATTAATTGAACATACCCGGATATATAACAGGAAGAAAACATGTCTACTTTCAGATCTCTGTCCTCTTGAAACTTTGAGTCTAACTTGAAATGCACATAGAAAATAGGCAATTGCAAAATACCATAGAAGTGTCATTCTGGAGGTGTTTAATGAGAAGATATCAAGGGAACTTACGCCTTAGATATACTTTAGGGGTCAGAGAAAGCATTTCAGAAGTGATAGAGTAAGAACTGAAGAATGAAAAGGAGTTAGCGCAGGGTTAGGAAAACTCCACATAGAAAATACAGTTAGGGGACATTTTCCAGGCTGAGATAACTCCCTGGTAAAAACAGACACATGTAAGAATAAGAGTTTTGTGTGTTTAGGGAATTCAATCTGAATGAGGAGCAAAGAGAGACATGCTTAGTACGTACAGATGAATGAACAGAAATCTAAAATGACTTCATGGTAGGAGCAGAACTTAAGAGAATACATACTGATTAATAGTATGTGTAATGTTTGTGCTTGTTTCATGGAACTACATTCATATTCTAAAGAGTAGCAACATTGTGTTTGATAGCATCAAATGTTTGAACAACTGTAAAGGGTTTTTTTTATAGGATCTTTATAATTTTGCTTTAAAATACATGATAGAATCTAGCACTATTATTTCACAGTATAAGAATTATTTTCTATTAGATGTGATTTATTAAGACCACAAATAACAAACCTCATGTTAAGTCAGGCAGAAATTTTAGACAACGAATTGTTATTACTATAGGCACTATGAATAGAGCATCTCTATATTATTGAAATAACACTATTTCCCTTCTCATTTAAATAGACCATTAACACTCTTTTACACAAATAAAGCCAACCATTTATAGTTACAGGGCCTCTTTCACTTCCTAAATGGGTATGGTTTTCAGGATATGGTGATGACAGAAACTATCGAACTCATCTTTATTTTCTTTTCATATAAAAACAGTTACACCTGGGAGAGATGATTTATGCTGATCCCTCATTTTATCAGTTAGGAACCTGAATGCCAAAGAGAAGAAGTGTCTTTCTTAAGGTCAGATGTCTAATTTGACAGAGTTGGGATCTGAACCGCTGCCTTCTGTTTGTGAATTTAGTGTCTGCTTCTTCCTCCTCCACCTCTCCTTCACACACACCTTCACCTTGTGGCCTCCTGAATCCTTAATCTATTTCGCCCTGAGGTCACATGGACCTTGATTTCCTCAATTAATTGCTTCCTTTTATCAACTTTCCCAACCTGCTTTCTCATGTATTTTCTTCTGTCTCTATTTTCCAGACAACTTTGTCCTCTGATATTCCTTCTCTTTTCTCCTTCCTTCTCTCTTTTCTACTTATCATCAGCTTTCAATTTATTTTGTTACCAGTTATTGAGAAACTTAACCCGAAGGAATCTTTATTCTCTAATTCCACAAGAGGAGTGTTTTATTTATCTACTGCTGGGCTACAAACTAGTCTCAGAATGTAGTAGCTTAAACAGCAATCATTTTATTATTCACAATTCTTGGGTCAGTGAGGTTCGTTCACAGGGCTGCGTTCTGCTGGTGTCTGGGCTGTGCCAAAAGTTCCAAGGTGGCTTTACTCACATGTCTAGGAGCTTTGAACCAGATTTTGGTTAGTCTTCATTCTCTTTCCCATGACCTCAAACATTTCCCCCCTTAAAGGAGCCTGCTATGTCCCTCCCTCCCAAATTCATATTTTGAATACACTGAAGTCCCATGTGACTGTGCTGGAGACAGGACCTTTAAAAAGGTGAGTAAGGTTTAATGAAGTCATTAGGATGGAACCCTGATATGGTAGAAATGTTGTCCTTATAAAAGAGGAAAAGACACGAGAGATCCCTCTCTACCATGGAAGGATATAGCAAAAGCAGTCATCTACAGACCAGCAAGAGAGCTTTTGCCAGAAACTGAATTTTCTAGCACCTTAATCATGGACTTTCAGCCTCCAGAACGATGAGGAAAAAACACTGTTGTTTAAGCTACCCAGTCTATGATATTTTGTTATAGCAGCTCATGCAGACTAGCACAAGATCCAGCTTTAACTGGATCAGACTGTGGAGCAATTTATGTCTTAGGGCATTGCTGAAGAAAGTAGAGTAATGAATAAGTGATTAAATAGGTCAACAATTGGATGTGATACCCATTTAGGCAGAGCAGCCAGAAGCTTAACAGTGAGACCATGGAAAGAGACAGTCAAAGCAAACATGATCAAAATGATCAGCATCCTTGGGTTGGGGTGGAGGAGATAAAGATGACTGTGTGTATGTCAAGGCTGTACCCTCTTGGGAATAATAACAGAAGTTGCTCATGTAGGGGACATCAGAAGAAAGAGATTCCACTTAATTAGACAAGCCATTCCTAAATAAATAATAGAGCAAACAAGTAAACATCAGCAAAATGGGCCTATAGGAGATCAGTATTCAGAATTGCTACCATGTATTATCTAAAACATCCAATTTTAGGCTAAATATTACAAGACATGGAAAGAAACAAAAAATAACCCATACACAGTAAAAAGAGTAGGTGATAGAAGGTGCCTTTAAAAGAGCCCAGCTGTTGGACTTAGCATTCACAGATTTCGGAATAGTCATTATAAATATGATTAAAGAATTAAATAAAATAATCCTTAAAAAATTAGAGAGGTATGATGGCAGTGTCTCATCGAACAGTGTGGATAAAGAGATAGAAATTATATAAAAAGGAGCCAAATGGAAATTCTGAAGTTGAAAGTACATGAAGTAAAATAATAAAAAATTTGTTAAAGGAGCTCAGCAGTAGATATGAACTAACAGAATAGTCAATGAACTTGAAGATAGATCAATAGATATGCAACATAAGAACACAGAGAAAAAAACAAGAAGGAGTAAAAAGTAACAGAACCTCAAGGAAATGAGGCACATCATTAAATGACCTAACACACACATCATGGGAGTTCCAGAAGGGGAGGAGAAAAAGAAGAAAAGTATTCAAAGAAATAATGGTTAGATTTTCCTAAAATTTGGTGCCAACATTAATCTACACATCCACAATGGTTAACAGACTAAGAAGAATCAAGGAAAATAGATCTACACTCTGACATATCATAGTGAAAATACTGAAATCAAAACACATAGAAAAAATCCTGAAAGCATCAAGAGAGAAAAAAAAGATTCATCATTTTCAAGAGCACCTCAGTAAGATTACAGTCTGACTTCTAGCAGAAACAAAGGACCTGGAAGACAGTGGAATGACATAGTCAAAGGGCTAAAAGAAAAAAAGAACTGTCAATCAATCAGTTTATATCTAGCAAAACTATTTTCTAAAATAAAGCTGAAATGAAGACATTCCCAGATAAGCAAAAACTGAGAAAAATTTTGCTAGCAGACTCACTTATCAAGATATAGCAAAGGAAAATTTTTAGGCTGAAAATAAAAGACACCAGGCATTAACTTGAATCAACACACAAAAGCCAAATAGCATCAGTAAAGGTAATTATGAAAAACAGCATATTACTCTCCTTTCTTCTCTTAACTGATTTAAAGATAAATTGCATACATAACACATACATAATATTAGATGAAAATTT
Organism: Ailurus styani; assembly: GCA_002007465.1. NCBI lineage: Eukaryota > Metazoa > Chordata > Mammalia > Carnivora > Ailuridae > Ailurus > Ailurus styani. The sequence goes on along the minus strand of LNAC01000029.1, from coordinate 2,749,310 downwards.
GAAGTTGTAGAAAGATACAAACTACCAAACTAACTCAAGAGAAAACAGAAAATCTGACTGGATCTATAATAAATAAAAAGATTGACTTAGTAATAAGGAAACTTCATGCAAAGAAAATTCCAAACCCAGATGTCTTCACTGGTGGTCTTTACCAAACATTTAAAGTAGAATTAATACTAATTATTCACAAATTCTTCCAAAAAATAAAAAGGAATTAACATTTTCCAACTCATTCTATATTTCAATATTTCATTGATAGCAAAATAAGAATATATCACAAGAAAATAAAACTATAGGTCAATATGCCTTATAAATAAATATAGGTTAAAAAATCCCTCTACCCAATACTAACAAACTGAACATAGCAAGATATAAAAAATATATATGAACTATGGGGAAGTCAGATTTATCCCAGTAATGCATATTTGATTTAACATTTGAAATACAATAGAAGTAATATACCACATTAATAGAATAAGGGACAAAACCCACCATATGATTATCTCACTAGATGCAGAAAAAGCATTCAATAAAACTTAACTGCCTTTCATTATGGTGAGGTTCACCAAACAAGGAATAGAAGGGAACTTCTTCAACCGATAAAAAGCATCTATGGAACATATGAAGCTAACATTAAACGTAGTGGTAACGGTCTGAAAGCTTTCCCTTAACATCAGGGACAAGACAAGGATGCCCACTGTCACCACTTCTACATAGCATTTTACTGTGTGTTCTAGCCAGGGTAAACAGGTAAGATAAAAATAAAAATAAAAATAAAAGGCATCTAGATTGAAAAAGAAAAAAGAAAACTTAACACTGTTTGCAGATGACATCAACTAGTATAAAAAATCCTAAGGGATTCAATTTCAATGAAGCCTCTGAAGCCCACCTTTGGATCTCCTGCTTAGTATTTCAAGGATCAATTTCAGCTCAAAGTATATCCATATCGGTTAATCTTAGAATCTAAGACAACAAAACAATATTTAAAGGTAAAAACTGGCCAGGTTTCTTGCTTTTTCTTCTTGTGGCATTGCCCTGAGGCTGTGCCCTTAGTAGGATTCCTGCCGTGGTCTGACTTCTGCACTGCTCCAGGATAAGTTCTTTCTCCTAGTCACTTACCACCTGGTTTTCTCTGGCCACAAGATTCATGAAAAATATAAAGTAAAGCAAAGCTTCATATGACTTCATCAAATCAGTGGCCATATGAATACTGCCAGAACAACCCTGTCTTGTTCATGCTGCCTTCTCAGCACGAAGGAGGAGGAAACCTCTTTCATGCTTTCTTTTTGGTTCTCAGGCTCCTCTGAGTTGATGGCCATTGGTGACCCACACTGCTACATGATATATATATATATAATATATATATAATATATATAACATGTATATATATTATATATATTATCGGGGATGTATCACATTGCAAAGGCAAAAAATGTATAGATACAAATACTCTCGGTGCTTACTGCTAAATGGTTCCTATTCCCACAAAGGAGATTATTTGGAACTGTTGGAGCTGTTCAAAATCCTTAGTACTATTAATATCATCAGTACAAATATTCCAAAATCAATTTGGCGATGTATACCAAAACCCTTAAAAATGTAGATACCTGTTGACCAGACATTCCCCTTTTAGGGTTACATTTTAAGAAGATAATAATATACTGAGTAAAGATTAACTATAAAAATCAACAGCCCCACCTATATGAGCAAATAATTAGAAAAGAATGAATTGTTTAATAATAGGAAATCAGTTCATTATGTATGACATATTTATATTAAATACAGTGCTCTCTATATGTTAAAAATAATAGTGTAGAGTATTTAATAAATTGAGAAAAATGTCAACAATACATTTAGCTAAGAATCAGGTTCCAAAGCTGTACCTTTGATAGGATCCTATGGTGACACTGTCATTTCATCCATAACCCATTTCAGCCCTTCCCCACCAAGTTACAGTCATATGATTTGGGTAGCATCTACTCCAATCTCAGCTCTAACAGTCAGCATGGTAGGGTTTAGCCAATCTGATTATAAGAAGGTCTAAGCCAATTAGCCCATCCATATTCCTCTGGCTATAAAGGTTTGTTCTCATCTGGCCAAATCAGCATGCAACTCAGGACTCTTGTTTAGGAGTTGGGAATGGACACTCTCTCTTCCCGTATAGGAAAAGGCAGGTGTACAACTCTGATGACCTTGGGCAACCATTCCACTACCATGAGGAAAACCAGCCTGCAGTTTAAGTGTACTTGAGAATGCAGGGCTATGCATCTGGAGTCTTCCTAAATCAGGTTAAAGCCTGGTACATCTCGATGTCTTCGGTTGCAGAACCAATAATTCCCATTTAATAGCATGAGCTTTGTTTTCAGTACTTGCAACCAAAAACATCCTAATGATGGACTCTGATTATGTAAAAAAAAAGTATGTTTATGTATTACAAAGCTAAACAACAAAATATCAGTAATAATTGTCTTTTGGAGGTAAGGTTACCAGTGATTTTTCCCTTGCTTTGTTGCTTTTCTCTAGTTTATTCAGGAAAAACCCAAATATAATGATAATTAGGATCATAGTAATTATCATTATCTAAGTAAAAACCTTCAGACCTTTAATTCCAGATGGTGATAAGACAAATGAGCTCTCCAAGTGGAGGTGAATTTATTTTTCTTTTTATACCTTTCAAAGTCACGAATGCTAATTTATTAATTCTAAGTCTTATTAATGTCTTCTAATAAGTTTATTAAAGAAGTGAAAGTCTGATCAGCTCAAGATCCATGGACATTAATATTGGCATCAGTAGAGACTGGTTTCAGGTGTCCCGAAGTACAGGCAGGAAAGCACGGTGGAACCCAGTAGAAGAAACACTAGACTTAGAATCCCAATTCTGCTGTTTTCTTGGTTATCTGGCCTCAGGCAATTACTTAACCTCTTTGAACCTTGGTAAGAAACTATGGGATTGGACTGAATGTTATCTATAATCTTTCCATCTACAAAATTCTAGAGTTCTATACATGGCTCTAAATAATGCTTTATATTTGAGAAGAACTGATAGGTACTGCCTGTTATAGGAAGTATAAATAAGTTCAACTCCCAATACAGATTTGATAGATTGAGAGAGATTGTCTGCAAAGCTGTATTAAGAGGGTTTCTGATAGTCCACATGGACTAAGCAGGAGAAAGTGCTATGATCTATTAACAGTGTTGCTGTGGAGAAGAATGGAAGAGTTTGGGCATTTAATAGTGAGAATTTGAATCATCAAGCTGACTCCCACACACATATCCAACGCTGTACCCCCCCTTTAAATTTGTAACACAGGGTCCAAAGTCTTTGCAAAGCGCAGTAATTTGGAAGGAAATGCATCAAAGTTCATCTGCTTCCCTTCACCCGTTCCTTTGACATCTCTTAATCACTGCTGCTATAGACTGAGTAAGACCTTGACTGAATAAAAGCAAAACCTTTAGTAGTTGAGAATTCAGAAGGAAATTTCTTGCTTGTTCCTTACACTTGATATTTCTTATGGAAGGAGCTGTGAACGGCAACTTCCCAGCTAGTTAGCAGGTGTCCTAATATCAGTTCTGAGAATGGGCAGGGCTGACAGTATGGTATTTGTTTGCAACCATGCTCACTTCTTGCTTCTGTCAAACTCATCCACAGTGTGGAACTCCAGCTGAAATCCTTGAATAAAGATCAATGTCCTGGAGAGAAGCCAGAGGAGCTGGAGTCAGGAGCCATCTATCACTGCCACAGCAACTCCAAGGCCACAGAGAACGGAGCAAACGAGCAAGTCTACGCCAAGTGGAAACTCTGTGCTGCTTCAGGAATATGCTTCGTTTTCATGATTGCAGAGGTCGTGGGTGAGTATTCCTTAAAAGGATTTCTCTGATTAAACAAGCAATTAAGCAAAACCTCACATCACTGCAGAAGGGTTACAGAAGTTCTTTTAAAGAAAGACTTCATAGTTTTTGTAAGCACTAAGTACAGAGTAAGCTCATTGTAGATAAAGTGGAAAATATTAGGAAACAAAATAAAAGTCATCACCATCCCACATTTGAGTAATATCCTCTAACAACATTGTGGAGTATTTTTGTACAATATGTTTTTCTATTCATAACTCAGTTTTTTTTAACATAACCGAGAGCATACTGAATGCTTTTGACCATGCCATCAAATACTCTTCAAGAACATTTTTATGCCTGAATAATATTCTATAATACACTCCACTGTGATTTACATAACTATCTCTCTATTGTTAGAAATTCAGGGAGGTTTTTTTTCCTGCTATGGACAATGTTGCAGTGAAAACTCATGAATCAAAGTCTGCCTGCCTTTTCAGTTAATCCCGTGAAAGAGATTCCTAACAGTGGAAAATTGATTGAAGGACATAAATATTTTTATTACTTCTTGATGTACATTGCCAAACTGCTATCCAGAAAGTTTAAAACAGTTCATATGTCTGCCTGCTAATATGTAAGAATGATTCTTAAGATCTTTATCAGAACTTATTGTGATCTTTTAAAATTTTGTTAATATATACGTGAATATGCTTTATTTTATTATTCATTTTTTTGGTCATTGTTAGAATATTTTTTGCATGCTTATTAGTAAACTATATTTCCCTTTGTTGATGCATTTCCTGCTTGCCTAGTAATGTCTCCTTCTCATTTGTTTTTTAGATAATTTATAATGCTATATATTGATCTCTGAGAGCTCTTTATATAGTTAGGATATTGAACTTTTTATATTTGTTATAAGTACTTTTTCAGTTTATTATTTACTTTTTAATTTTTGGTTTGATGTAGATAAGTTTTAAATTTTATATAGGTAATTATATCAACCATTCCATTTTGAGCTAACTTCTTTTATTGCTCTTTCACTATGTTAGTGCTTTGGTCCCCATCTACTGAGAAGATAAATACCATTTTGTTGTTTTTCCATTTAATTTTAAATTAATATTAATCATTAAAATTAATCAATATTTTCCATTTAATTTTAAATCAGTGTGGGATTAGATTTGCTCTAAGGACTAAGAATTCTTTTTCTAAATAACTAACAAAGTTTTCAGCATTATTTTTGGATTAATTAATTATTCCTTTCATTGACTTTTGATGTTTCTTTAATCAATTATCAATATTTCTTAAAGAATAAGGGTTTGGTTCTAAGGTGTTTCATTGATCTGTATTGTTCTTCTCTGTTACTAGTAACATATGTAATTAATGTAGATTTACATGTAATAATATTTGTTGTTTTTTCCTCATTATTCCTTGTTTAACAGAAAAAAGGAAAAGCCTATTTATTTCTATTTATTATTCTAATTAAACATGAGAATCACTGTGTTCAGCTCTCTCCAAAATCGGATTATGATTTTACTGGTATATAAGTTAATGTGGAAACACAAATCTTTTTAAAATACTCAGTTTTCTCCTCTAGGAATATGGTATGTTTCTCTATTTATCCCAATATTCTACATCTCTCATTTGTTTTGTGATTTTAGTTAGTTGGCTTATCTGTTTGTTTTAATACAGGGGCAGCCTATTTCTTGCCAGGGTTATTAGGATGTGTTTGGTTTATTCTTTTCAGAGGCGAGTGGGGTCTTCCTTTTTTGTATGTCCTCTTCTCTAGGTGGTTACTTCGGGTATTCTGGAAAGTTTTCTGTTTTGCATGTTCATTTTATATGCACCAGTGTATTTTCATTCTAAATATCTCAACCCATTTTCTTTGTTCCTCTCTCATCTATCCTCCCCCTCCTAGGATATAATACTCACTTGTGCAAAAAAACATATTTCTCTTCTTTTTCAATTATCTTATGCTAAATCAAGTCTTATGTTCAACTATTTAACTGTTAAATGAAATGTTTCCTGAGAGGTTAAGTATTTTCTTTATGTGAATGAAGTGGCTTTTTAACCTAGTTTTTAAAGGATTAACAAATAATCAAGTATACTTGTTGACTTTTATCAAGTATCTTTTCTTTTAAACATACTGTTAAAAAAATTTTGACACATTGTTATGTGTTTCATATTCAGAGATCTAATATAATATGGTCTTTGCATTTCAGGCATTATCGTGGTAATAACTAGTGTCTGCTTAATGTTTATTATGTGCCAGGAACTGTGATGAGTGGTTGTCATTGTGTTACCTTACTTAATCCTGTCAAATCCCTGAGAGGCAGGTCCTCCTGTTATTAATTGCACTGTATAGATGAGGAATCTGAAATGCAAAGAGTTAAGTACTCTACTTGAGTGACACACCTTGTAAGTGGGCAGGCAGTCTAATTCAGGGGCTCAAATTCCTAGACCGTCATTACGGTGCCTCTCAAATAGACTGTGGTGGACCATTCTTTCAGTGCATTGCTCAATCTGGGTCACTCATATATTCATTAGGGTTTTTTATTTTATTGATAATTGAAATTGATAGTTTTCTGTTTGGAGCTACTCTAAGTTTTTGAATTACAGTTATGCATATTAAAATGAAAAGTTTAGTTTTAATGATAACTTATTTTAATAAAAAAATGGAAACAATTTATGTAGCACTATAATTATCTCTTCCTTTTTTTAAAGAAGTCCCTGGAAAACTATCTAGCTTTGGAGACATTCTTGAAAATAATTTTTAAACTACATTTATTAGCTTCTTCCTCATTTTTTGATGTATTCAAAATTTCTACTGCTCCAGTAAATCTTGGCCATTTATGTTTTTCCAAAGTCAGCCATCTCATAGAAAATTTCCAATTTACTAACATACACTGGAACATGACAGTTTCATGTTAATATTCTCTTGTTTATTCTAGCAACTTTCTCATTTTAATATTGTTTATATATTTTCTTTTCCTTGATTTAACTTGATAGATGTGTAGTTTCTTTATATTATTTATATGTGTGTGTATAGAATATATTACTATCTAAATTTTTCTTCTCTTTTTAATTCGTGATTTTGGCTTTAAAAATATTTGTTGCTTCATCTTTCCTCAGGGTTGTAGTCTTATTGCATGTTTTAATATCTTGAGTTACATCATTCTCTGATTATTTTTATCCTTTCTTTTTATTAATAATAAAATTATGTTTAGTTATGAACTTAGTCTAAAAGTGTTGATACAATGTATCTTATCTATTATTCCCCCCCCCAAATAAAAAGAGAACACTAGGAACTACCTGGCATACAGTTATCATAAGCTATTCTTACTCTCATACTCTTACCTGTCACACCCTTACCAATATTTTGGCTTCATTTTCTGTTACCCAGAAAGTGAGCTAAATAAATAATAATCTAAGACTAGAGGAAAACAGAACCTGCTAAGTTTTTGTTTGGTTTTTTGGTTTTTTTGTTTTGTTTTGGTTTTGTACTATCACAGCTAACAATCAGATTTAATTGGTTTCTTAAACCTCTGGAGTCTTATGGCCTGTGTATTCATACTCAGACTTTTATACCTTTTGAAAACTGGAAAAGAACTTAGACTCATCCAGTCCAAGAGAAATCCAGGGTTGACAAATAATTTTCCAGTCAAATATTATAAAAATAATTGATACCACATAATTTCTAGAGCCAGAATAAGTCTTTTGAAGGAACCAACTTAATAGCTTGATGAAGTTGCAAAGAATTTACTTTGAGTAGTTCCAATTTGAAAATTCACTTGGAAAATCCATTGACATTTATGCCAGCGGTATATTTCTTTTTATTAGTTAACTTTGTAAGATCGTAGACAGCATTCTATTGCTCATGTAGGAGATGGATAAAATGGAAAATTTTAAAAACAGAACCAATTCAAAATGTGGCTTAAAAAAGGTGATGTCCTGGAAATGCATAGCTTTCCAGATAAAGTATTGGCACCACTGCATGCAAACACAGCACAGCAAGATGTATAAACTGTCTTGTTCTCTCCAACACTTTCCCCCTCTGCTTTCCCTAGAATCCATGTAGATGCTGAGAACAGATGGCATCTTCTCCCTAGCTGATGTCTAACCAACAGTCTGAAATGAGATGGTCCCCCATTCATAAAACTCACTGTTGTTCTTGTATCTTTCCTATGCTCTGTCATGTTGCTTTAAAATGGCTTATATTTTTAGGGGAGAGGGTATGAAAAACTATTCACTTGGAGTGAGAAAATCAATCTCCCTCTTCCTTCTCATTCTTAATCATTAATTAGTCTGTAAGTTTTATTCTGGCTTCAGTTTAGAGCCAGAAGAAAGTGATGTTGTCAGTAAAGGAATTAAGTGGAAACTGACAGACTCATTTGGAATTTGAGCTGCATTGATTTTGAACTGATTTCCCTAAAACGTTGCTCTCATCAGGTTAAGTCTGTCTTCAGAATTCTTCGATGGTTCCTCTTTGCCTAGTTCAGTGCTTCGCAACTTTTCCCCCGTCATGGCAAGCACAGGAAACATTACTGAGTACTGGAGGAGACCCACAAGCATGGTTAGCAGGGAGAGGCTGGTTCCGGGGCTCCCTCTGTGCTAGGGCCCGCTTGGCTACCCCAAGTGAAAAGAGAGCAACATATTCGAATGCTCTGGCGTTCTGGAAAAAAATGAAAAATTCTTACTCTGACTTTCAAGTCATTCCACCATCTGGCTGCCAAACGACCATTAATCTCTTTCTTTTACAACATCACTATGTGACTCTTTGTTTCAGCGATTTAACCATCCTGTGCAAAATAACCACTGTATCTTAAAGTCACCGTATTTTTTGCTTATGTCTTTTTATCTGAATGCAAAAGGTCTCTCCTCATTCGCCACACTCAAAACCCTGATCCTCATTCAAGACCCCAACCAGATCTCACCTAAAGCCATTCTTGACCAGGTCAGAGAAAGCAATTGTTATTCCCAGGGAGGGTCCTCATACAGGGTATGAGATTTGAGACAGGCCTCAAAGTTTGTGTAGGAATCGAAAAGTGGCTAAGAGGGAAATGAAAAATACTTCCAGAGGGAGGAGCCTCGTGAGCAGCACCTGATTACTGCTGTGGTCCAGGAGCTAGTAAATATCAGCCTTGCCTGGAAAGATTTTAAGTGGGTAGGTTGGCAATAGGAGAGCAAATATGTATTCCTAGAAAGCAATTCAAGTGATTCTTGATGTGTAGCTTCATCTGGGGGTCACTGTTTGTAGTGGTCAAGGACTGCCTGTTCCGGAAAGCTCCTCCTACTTACTGTGCTGACTGCAGTTCTGGTTCTTCTGGACCAAGAAACTCATGCTCAGAGGCAAGGCTGGGTATGAGATGCCAAGCGAGATTATTCGGAGTCTCTGGGTCTTTTTTATAGGGAGACTAGGGCAGAGAAAAGCTCCTTATCCTTTACAAATACTCTGCTGAAATGATATACACCAGAGCTTCCCAAGTCCAACCTTTCTTGCTAAGGGTGAGATAGTCTTTCTTCAGCAAGACAATAAATTGCAATAGTCGGAGACAGGGCAGAGCTCCCCAAATGTCTTTTGAACCTTAGGATTAGGCTGCACTTGATCTGATTCCACCCTGATTTGTTCTCAGTTGTTTGAGCCAATAAATTATCATTTTGTTGTTGTTGCTGAAGCCAGTTTGAGTCAGGGATTTATGACTTACAATTGGACCCTTCCAAGATCTACCTAAGTCAGTGATGTAAGATAAAAGATGGTGAGTGAAGAACAGAACTAGAATGGTAGTTGGGTTCAAGAAAGACCATGAAGCCTGGCTGGAGAATCTGGATTAATTCTGCAGGCCTTGCAGAATAACTGACATTTAGAACAGGGGAGAGTCAGGTCATAGGGCTGTGTTTTTTTGTTTGTTTGTTTGTTTTGNTTGGGTTCAAGAAAGACCATGAAGCCTGGCTGGAGAATCTGGATTAATTCTGCAGGCCTTGCGGAATAACTGACATTTAGAACAGGGGAGAGTCAGGTCATAGGGCTGTGTTTCGAGAGAGAATCGGCCAGAGAGCAGATTGGTGGAAGGAATTAAAGAAGGCTATGAGCATTAGTGTGTCTACTGTTAAGGGGCCTTTGAACCTACTGAATTGGGAATCTTTCTGACAGCTTGTGAAAATTCCTAATTATGGGAAGGCCTTAACCTGCGTATATAAACCTGTACCCCTATTTAAAAAGACAGACATATAGACACTGAGAGCTCACAAAAATCAGCTCAAGGATGGCCATTCCTGGAAGCAAGTGAGAATGGTCAGAGAGAGACATCCTGAAGGAGGACTATTTAGAGTGTGAAGCACAGTTGGGGGACGCAGGAGGTTGCTGGACAGGAAAACAGAGCTGGGCGCAGCCTGGGGAAGATAGTTAAGCATCTCAGAGTACAAAACTTCTCCCAGAGAGAGCTATGGCTGTGTGGTTTGATAATCGAAAGCTTTACTGATAAGGAGGCTTGCTTTGTACTACAATCAGAGTGTCTCTGAGGCTTAGGCCAGTTATATATTTTTGAGGTTCCTGGTATTAAAAATTTAAAAAGTGTCCAAACACATCTATGCAAACTGTGGTGTGTTTGAAATACTTGTTAAGTAATAACTCTATGCATTAAGCTTTTGATAGTATAATTTTGTTCTTATAGTATAATGCTATTATTATATATTATGTTGTTATTAATATACTATTATATAATAATGCTATTCATAGAACAGTTAAAGGATTTTAAAAATATAAATAGCAGACAGTGTTGTTGTCCAGTAATGGGACACAGGCTAATGTTGTCAGAGAGACATCTACTGCTTTCATTCTGGTCAGTATGTCTCTGTTCTCCACAGAGCATGCCTTGCGTACTTAGCACCCACTCTCTGAACCTGAGGTGAGTATGAGATGCAGGCCCAATGGCTCCCCCAATGCCCTCTCACCCCAGAGGCCCTAAGAAGAGTTTCCAGAACTTAGTCCTTAGTGCCTCTCCCTGTCTTGTTATCAGTACACTGCTTTCTCCATCTTGTCAGTAATCCATAAGTGAGTGCTCCTGCCTTCCTTCATGCCCTTCTTGTATTTCCTTGGCTCTTACTGTTGTGCCTTAACCTTCAGCTTCTCCTCCCTCCAGGTCAGCCTCCACATTGCTGGCAAAGATCTCTCTCTGTAATGTAAATCTGAGTATGTCACAAATTCGCCTCAAAATCATAGTAGGTACCTCATCCCATAGGATAACATTCAAATTCTTTAGCCTGATATAGTTTCCCACAAGTGGGTCCCCAACCCACATTTCCACTCCCATTTCTGGCTATTCCTCCAACATTCCATACTTCTCGCTTTTCCACAATGGCGCCATCTTCTTTCATTTCTCTCTGTTATCGTGTCTGCTCTTACCTCTTCCTGAAAAACCCTTCCATTCTAGCTCAGTCTTTCCCCTCCCTCTTGTGAAAAGTTCCTCACTGCTCCTGAGGAGAGTGGTTTTCTGATCCACTAGCCCCCCACACATGTCTTCAGTACAGTGAATGTTGGACAATGAGAGCACTGAAGACAGGTACTGTGATGTGTTTAACTTTGTTTATCTTTGTTTACCCCATCCCTGTACCGCACACAGCAAGGGCTCAATAAATACTGGCTGGATGGCTGCGTTCTTTGTCAATAATACCCCATGCTTTCAGAAGCAAATGCAAGTTCAGTCAGAAACTACCTCTTGCACACAGTTTTCTCAATAGGATTCAGCATGATTGCTCATAGTTTTCTGGACTATTCTTCTAAGTAGCAATGACGGCTGCAAAATGATTCTCACTTCCCGGGCCTCTGTATAAATATGTTTCTTCCAAAGCAAGTTCTTTTTCTCACTCAGTTGCCTGATTCAGCTGAGCCTGTTGAAGAACCCCTATAGGGCTCCGTTTCCTTGACCTGAGCTACAACTGGAGCCCAGTACATGGAACTGTCACCATCGTTCTTTGCTGAGATGGTGGAGAGCTGCTAATCTGCATGTAGCCATTCTTCGTGGAAGAAATAATGCATTATTAACACAGGTTTATTACCAGACCCGAGTTTGGCAGATAGAACAACATTAGAGGATAATTGGAAGAAAAGCTGATTTGTTAGCAAAATGTTGCTTTTTGGCTAATGAATCATTCTGATTTTTTTGCAGTGACAGCTCAGTAACAAGCTTGAAGACTACTTTGCTTCAGACCATTACACTTTGACAAACCAGTTATTAGCTACAGCTAGAGCCAGTGGTCTGTGGGGATTATTGCAATTATGAGCCATATATGTAATTTTTTAAAATCATTAGTTGAGACAAGGTGCATCTGATGATGGAGGGGCTGGTGACTGAAAGTCCCCATTGCCTCGCCGTATGCAGCCAATAAGCAGCTGCTGGGAGGACAATGGGTCAGCAATAGCTCTTTTTTGGGAAGAAGTAGTAAGAGCAGTAAGATTGATCTCCAGTAATGAGCCCTGTTTGGGAAGAAGAGACAAAAATTTCTTCTGACTTCTATTTGGGAGGTGGAGGTCTTTTCTTGAAGGAGAACCAGAAGGAGGTAGAGAAGGCAAACCAAATGCAAAGAAAGGCAAGGCAGGACTGCCATGGCTTGGGTTCTCTTCCTATACTTTATTGGGTTATCATGACACTCAAGGAACCCCGCAGAAGGTGCCTACCCTTTCCTTTACTGCTCCTCACTATTCATAATAGGGATCATGAACTCAGATGGATAATACAAACTAGCAGAGCAGAAGGAAGGAGTAAAAACGATGATAAAATCACAAGTCAAATACAAACACAGCTGTGTGTCAGACTGCAACCCCTGGGTTACAGAAAGAAGTCGAGGCCCTCAGCCTTAAGTACAAGATTCTTCAGATCCAGCCCACACCTCTCCAGCCTCATCTTTTCATACTCTTTTTGAAGTCTTATATCCCCATCTTACTATGATGTTCTCTAAATGTGCCCCTGCTTTCCAATCTCTGTACCTTTGCTCTTCCAGGAATGGCCACACCCTTGAAATCCATTTCTACGTGCTCACTCCCTTCGTACTCTCTGGGTGTCAGTTTCTTGTTAAACTTGAAAGAAGAGGTAGATGGAACCCATGTTAAGACTTTTTCTCATAAAGTTTTGTGCATCTGTGGCGTCTTTCACCAACTATGGTTAGCATGCATGTGATGCTAGTTGCACTCTGGGGCCCTAATCCCATGGAATGTTCTGCATCCCCTAGGTGGGCACATTGCTGGGAGTCTTGCTGTCATCACAGATGCCGCCCATCTCTTAATTGACCTGACCAGTTTCCTGCTCAGTCTCTTCTCCTTGTGGCTGTCATCAAAGCCCCCTTCGAAGCAGCTGACATTTGGATGGCACCGGGCAGGTACAGTCCACCCACTGAGCTTTCATGGCAAAGTGTATGCAGTCAGACCAAAACAGAAGAGACAAAGTGAAGCCTCGTTCAAAATTCCCTTAGAGGCACACTGGTGCACAGAATATAAAGGATGTGTGCGTGGGAACACGTGTTCTCAGTGTGGACTTGGCAAAAAGCCAGATTAATTTCCCTCTCTCTACTCCAATGGGACAGTAAGAACATTTGTATTGCTTTAGCAGCCACCCCAGCCCAAAGGTCTCAGTGCACGGTAATAGCCACGGTACCATTCATTCGGCTACTCCGCAACTGAGGGGGGGGGATGGGATAAAGCGTCTACCATTTTGCCATCTAAGGTACAGAGAGCCCAAGGCAGCTGGAGAGACTGAAGAAGTTCTCACAGGTTAAGTCAAGAACAGAACGTGGAGGGGAATTTAGGGAAGGGCAAGGGCGATCAACATGCGGACAGGGCCAGCCTTCTTTGAAATCTGCCTCTAGGGCGCCTGGGTGGCTCAGTGGGTTAAAGCCTCTGCTTTCGGCTCAGGTCATGATCCCAGGGTCCTGGGATCGAGGCCCACATCGGGCTCTCTGCTCAGCAGGGAGCCTGCTTCCTCCTCTCTCTCTGCCTACTTGTAATCTCTCTCTGTCAAATAAATAAATAAAATTAAAAAAAAAAAAAAAAGAAATCTGCCTCTAGAGACAGACCACAGCTTAGACACTGACAACGTGGCCTGTGGGTTTTCAAGCTTAGACTGGTAGGAAGTTCTAATTTCACACCAAACAATTTATCATCACAAGTGTTTTGAATTGCCTTTCCTTTAACACTCAGCGAGAAGGAGAGGGAGAGCGAGAGATGAGGCAGTAAACATCAATAAAAAGAATTTGTGACAATGTGATCTGAAGATGCTTTTCAGCCCCTGAACAGCGCTACGCTTGGAAAACATGTATCTTTGGCTGAGCACCTGTCATTTTTCTGTATATATTTTTGCATGTACTTTCCCCTTTCTGATACTATTGGTCAAAGCTGTTTTGTAAACATAGGATTTTTGTAAACATGGACAGAACTTTGAATTTAGGATCCTGCTTGTATTTTCTTATCCTGGCGATGGAAGCCCATGAGCATGGGAGACCAGCTCTGTTCACTAGAACTCTCTGCTTCAAAAGAAATGTTTGATAATATAGAGTATAATGTGGCCATAGAGCACTTTATTTTCTTTTTAATTTTATTTTTTTTTAAGGAGGCTCCATGCCCAGCATGGAGCCCATGTGGGGTTTGAACTCATGACCCCGAAATCAGGACCTGAGCTGGGATTGAGAGTCAGATGCTCAATGGACCGAACCACCCAGGCACCCTAATATAGAGCACGTTCAATGTGGCTCCTGCTCCTGAAGAATTGGATTTTTAATTTTACTTAAGTGGAAACACCCACATGTGATGCTGGTTACCATCTGAGGCAGCACTGCTATAGACATATAGGTGAACATGTACTAGCTTGTCCACATGTCATTTCATAGATGGCTTTGTTCAGGAAGAAGCTAAGTATAAAAGTGAATTTATTTAAAAAAATCAAGTGGCTAATAAGACAGGCGCCATGCGGATGTGGTAACAATCATGAAAGCTGTGTTTTTTAAATGACTCAAGTCTGGGAAAAAACAACTAGAAACCGTATGTTCCATTGTCCTACTTTATTTTTTATTTTATTTTTTTTTTTAAAGATTTTATCTATTCATTTGACACAGAGAGAGAGATTACAAGTCGGCAGAGAGGCAGGCAGAGAGAGAGGAGAGAGGAGGAAGCAGGCTCCCTGCTGAGCAGAAAGCCCGATGCGGGCCTCGATCCCAGGACCCTGGGATCATGACCTGAGCCGAAGGCAGCGGCTTTAACCGACTGAGCCACCCAGGCGCCCCCATTGTCCTACTTTAAAAGAGGGAAGGCCAAAAGTACCGAAAGTGCCTGGCCACTGACTCCCAGAGGATTTCTAGACCCTCCTAGGCTTTTACCTACCTACAAGGTTGAGTTAAAGATCAGGGTGAGGCGTTAAGGAACTCCTAAATGAGTAAAGGTGCTTTACTCAGCCTGCAGACTGAACACTATCTTATCTTTAAATATTAATGTAAATATCTCCACTCATACTTCTTTTCCATATGGTTGCTCTTAAAAGGCAGAGTATTGATATACCTCTGAGCTTGCCTCTGTGTTTATGATACATTGGGTTGGCAAATGAAACTCATTTTCATCAAGTACCCTCTGAAGCCTTCCCTTGTTAACTATTTTATTCCACACAAGGTACCGGTACTGGCAAATTGTAAATGTTTTATGGCAAAATTAAGAATTTCTAAACACATTTTACTCTTTGTGTCTCATTATTTCACCTCCTCATAAGTTTCAATCATTTTAGCACCTGGTTAAATTAAAATCCTCAAGGAAAATAGCAATGGCAGGTAGCAATTAAATGTTTTAAAAATTTGCTAGAAATTACTTAGTAATACGGAGCATAATGAACTCAGATGCCGGTGTTTTATGAATGCAGCATTAAAGTGTCTCATCTTAGTGCTAAAACCCATCCACACCTTCGCTTTGTGAATTACTGAGTGAACTAGTTTAAAGCCTCTTTGGGGGGGGGTGTCAAGAACATTAATGTCTTATGACTCTTGGGAGGTTAAGGTGATTCACAAATTCTTTGTGTATGCGTGTCTGTGTGCTTGAACCCCCAGAGGTCCTCGGTGCCCTGCTGTCCATCTTGTGCATCTGGGTGGTGACTGGGGTGTTGGTGTACCTGGCATGTGAACGCCTGCTCTACCCTGATTACCAGATCCAGGCGACTGTGATGATCCTGGTTTCAGGCTGTGCCGTGGCAGCCAACGTTGTGTAAGTCACCCCACACACTGCCCATAGAGCATGTATTTTACCTGGTGTGGACACAGATGGTGAGGTTTTTGCTGATATTGTTTGTTGCTGTTTAATTCCTCCACTTGTGAAGATGGTAAATTAAATAAATTGCCAGTGGGGTAGTGCAGAGGCAGGATCTGAGTCTAGATCCACGAGACCCAGTACCGAGCTCCTAGCTACCCATCTCAAAGTCTGCTCTCTCCTGCATATCAATGTTTCCATATGGGATATGACTTATTCCTATTTAGTTTTTGTTACATGAACACATTATGGGTTCCCGGAGGGCTGGGTTGGAAGGGATCTTAAATTTTATTTACTTCAGTTCCCTTTTGACTTTTGAATTCTCTTTTGCAACATCCCTATAAAATAGTCATCAGTGTCATATATTTTAATGGAATAATAGGGAGTTTATTTCTCTCCAAAGCAGTCTATTTTATCTTTGTATCATTGTGACTGCATGAAAATTCCTTCTTAAGCTGCATTAGCTAAACGCTCTCTTTAGTGTCTACCTGTTGGTCCATTCTCTCATCCAAGTAGTCTTAATTCGTTCTTATGAGACATGATGTCTTACTAGACATGTGATCATTGCCATATTGCTCTTCTCTTACCCAGATGAACTATCTGATTGTTCATGACAAAGGGGGGTTTGAGGCCAGGCCTTTGATCTTTTTTGGTTGATTTGCTCCTTCCCATTTGTTAGCTTGATTCAGAGCAATGCTACTTAAAACTGTACTGTCTGTCTATCTATCTATCTATCTATCTATCTATCATCTATCTATCTATCAATCTACCTATCAATCATCTGTGGTAGATAGAATAATGGCCCCTCAAAGACGTCCACATTCTAATCCTTGGAACTTCTAAGTATGTTAACTTACATGGCAAAAAGAACTTTGCAAATGTGATTAAATTAAAGATGGACTTTGAGATGGGGAGATTATTCTGGGTTATCCAGACAAGCCCAGTGTAACCAGAAAGATCCTTGCAAGAGCGACACTTGAGGTCAGAGTGAAGGGAAGATGCCGCATTGCTGGATTTGAAGATAGAAAAGGATCCTGGGGCCAATGAATGTAAGTGACCTCCTGAAGCTGGAAAAGGTAAGACAGCGAATTCTCTGCTAGAGTCTCTATGAGGAACGCAGTCCTGCACACCCATTTTAGACTTCTGATCTCCAGAACTATAACATAATAAATGTGCATTGTTCTAAACCCAAAAGCTTTGTGGTAACTTGTTATAGCAGCAAAAAAAGAGACTCATACACTATGTCTGAGTCTGTCTTGCAATGCAATGTGATACATGCTATGAGGTAGGCTTATACATGAAAGGGAAGAAGACAGTGATAGAAGAATCACATTTTAAAGAGTGTCTTTTAAGGGAGGGCACAATGGAATCACTGGTATTAGAGGAAAATCTGAATGTGTACATTCTGAAAAAGCTCCTCAGGTCACTCTAATCCCTTACCTTGTGCCTGCCTCAGTTCCTTTCCTCTTGGTGTGCAACTCATTGCTCAAAATCTCTGAGCTAAACAATTAGTAGAGTGTTATTTGACGGCTATTACTGAGTAGATCCCTATTTCCATCCGGCTAACCTGAAAATGTGTTTCATATTGGCACCAAGAGAAAAAGTGTGTAGAGATCAATGCAAATCTATCAGCACAAGGAGACAAATAAGGCAGAGCACATGTGCTGCTGACTGGGGGTCAATAACATTGTCTTTGCATAAGGAGAACAATATGTCCACAAGACAGCAGGGAAAATGAAATTATTAATAATTTCATGAGAGTCCTATGTCACATAGGCTGTGTCGATGCTACATGAATATGAAGGACACACCTAGCTAACTACCCCATAAATCGAGAACCTTGATGATCAAGTTTGACTTTCTAAATAGATACCATCCAAATTTTCTTTTTACTGCAACTGCTTTTGAACTTTGACCTTAGTGCTGCAGGCGCTTCCCATACTTCGGAAGATAAGGAAATGGAAAGTGGAGACTTCCCCGTGCAAGTAGGTAGTTATTTATGGATAAAGATACTGAGTGACTATAATGTTTTCTCCCAGAACTGGGATTATAGGCTTCAAGTGTTGCCAGATGCTGTGTTGTCTGAATACAGAAATATCGGAACCATAGTTTGGGAATAAATCTATTCCTCGGAGATCCAAAATCAGGACAGAAGGTTCTAGGAGAAGTTGCAAAGGGATTCTACCATGAAGATTACTGATAGAGCCATAGGCTATGGAGTGCTCATTTTTCTCTGCCTGAAACATTCTCTCCCCTCTAGCCTGTAATTTCACTCTAACATAACCTCTTGAATCCAACTCAAGTACCTTGT
Organism: Ailurus styani; assembly: GCA_002007465.1. Classification (NCBI taxonomy): domain Eukaryota; kingdom Metazoa; phylum Chordata; class Mammalia; order Carnivora; family Ailuridae; genus Ailurus; species Ailurus styani. Next base: position 2,730,903 of record LNAC01000029.1, on the reverse strand, counting down.
CTAACTAAATTAGACTTCCCTGTTGTGTTAGCCATAGCGCCACTTCTTAGTAGACTTACTAAAATTACAATATTTTTTATTTCTTTGGGTCTTTTTATAATCTCTGCCATCTCCATCATACTACTTAAAGCTACTTGGGGGAGGGACCATGTCTATTTCACACGCCTTTATACCTCAAGAATTGAACAGTGCCTGCACACAAAAGCCCCGCAGAAAGTTTTTTTTTTAAATAAAATGAGTAAAAGGATGAATGACAATATGATAAGCACACATGAATACACCTAGAAAGAGGGTATGTTTAACTGCCAGCCATATCAGGCTGTCTGGAGGTTCTTAAGTGGTAACTATTAATTAAGGGTGAATTTCTGCCTTAGCAGCAACTATCTAAAAACTGTACATTATGTAATGATCAAATCTTGCTGGATAGCAGTCATTCCACCTTGTGGTGATGACCTTACATTTAACAGATGCTTTACCAGCAAATAGACTGGGATACATGGTACTAAACAATAATTTTTTTAAACCTCTGTTCCCAAATAAAATCAGGTACGTAATTCATCGTGCCTAATACTTATCTCCTTGACTTGTATAGGAGATGTTAAATTTTGCAATATATTATATATGGAGAGAGAATGAGGCTGCACCTCATACTCTTAGGACCATATAAAATACACATGTTTATATATATATAATATATACACATTTGTATGTTAAGTTACATATTTACATATGTATATTTACAATACATTACTGTATTTTAGTTTCTTGTTAATAGCTACATATATACAAACACTTGGCTATCATCATTAGCCATTAAGAAATAATTCAGATTTTAAGTTCTCATAGAAATGCACAAAATTAAGTAAAATAAAATATTTTTAAAAATCTGAACTTGATGAAATTTTCTTATTTTTTTTACCCCTTTCTGCAGCTTTTTGCATTGGAAACCAGTAGCTTTCATTTAGCTCCCACCAAAGCTCAGCGTTAAGCCTAGCTTAGTGCCTGACATTCAGTAGACCCTCAATAAACACATCGTCTCCTCGTTGTCAAACAGTTTCACCTAGGAAATGATGCTTTCCAGTTTTCATGTGAACCACAGTAGCACTGGGTAGATGGAAGCGAAAACTGAGATGAATTTTGTCATCTGTCCTTGTATAAAGATTAAAAATTCTATGATATGTGTATTTTCAAAATTAGTCCAAAATAGTACATTTTACAGCATTAATATTTCAACTCTCTGTGGCCCTGCGTAATACGTGCTTTTGCCAACTCTCCATTATGCTGCATAGGTTTTCAAGGGCTGATCTCATGTGTGCCAAGAACACCCTTCTCTCTTTCAGACTAAGCGTGATTCTGCACCAAAGACACCCCAGCCACAGTCACAAAGACATGCAACCTAATGCCAGTGTCAGAGCAGCTTTTGTGCATGCCCTGGGAGATTTATTTCAGAGCATCAGTGTGTTAACCAGCGCGCTTATTATCTACTTTAAGGTGAGAATGTTTGAGTTGACTCGCTGTCATACTGAGTTTATAGATTAGGTAGTACAGACGCTGACCTGTTAATATTAAATGAGGGTGGATAGCCTGTATTTGCCTATACCAACTGCTCTACAGGGTTTACATAAGCAAACAAATATTCAAAGCCTGAAACCTTGGACTTTCCAAATTCCTAAGTGCTGTGTCTTCAACTGAGGGCTACCAGTCTTTCCAGAAAGTAGCTCCTTTTGTCATGGAGTTAAGGTGAAGAGCAACCAGACCAAGGATACCTTAGGATTCGTGGGTTATGTGCAACAGAAAAGATGTCTAGCTTACTTAAGCAAAGATACTGGCTGAAATTTATTAGATGTACTCTTGGACAGAAATCAAGGTAGAAGTAAGGGCAACATTGGGTATCTTAGGTTTTAGAAACGTATCCACGTTCTGTCCCAGGCACCAATGCAGAAATGAATGTGACTCAACCTTTTTTCCCCCCATTTATTGTCATTCTGCTGGAGATCCACATTTCTGGGAAAGAGAATCCAGCAGACTAATGTTGGGTCTTGTACCTGATGCTTGACTGGGAAGGGAGAGCACCTGACTTACTGTCCCACCAAAATCACCCAAAATGGGGGAAAGATAATTCTCCTCCCCAAATCAGGATATCAGTAAGAAGTTGGATGGATCCTGGATGAACCTCTGACCCTAAACAAACATTTATTACAGATCTGTTCGACCAAGAACTAACAGAAGTGGGCTGGGGTATAGGTGGGGGGTAATGGAGAAGAAGAGCATTTAGCTCTGTCATTTGCATCTTGATCATCCAGTTAGCAGAGACTCCTTATCATTTTTACTAAAAAATGAAAACACATAAATAAAAATTACAAAGACATTATCTGAATTCAATTGAGCAAATATTCATTGAAAGCTTTAAGTTTAAGGCAAAAGTGATCAAACCAGTACTGGTTAGTGGAGTTGAGAGTTTCTCAGAGGTAGCAAGGCATGGACTTTTCTATGGAACAGAACTTCATCAAGGGCAGAAGAGAAAGTATCTCAGCCTGAGGCTAAGGGTTCCAGTGGTGAGACAGTGCAAGAATGAGGCTTCAGCTCATACTCTAAGGACTTAATCAAGGATGCCTGTTGCAAGTATATGTCATCCTGAAGAGGGAAAGAAAGGAACTAACCCCAGTCTGCCAAGATCAAGCTCTGGGTGGACCTCAGTCATGTGCAACCTCTGGGCAGGTGATACCCTTTCTTCTCATCATGAAGAAGGCTGGAACGCCATTGAATATTGTATAAACTTGTGCATATTTTCATCACATACTCTGTGCTACTATTAATCTGAGAAAAGTCAAATCAGGTCTTTGGAGAGAACACTGAAGAATACTTTCCCTGTACATCCTAAATTTACTTTTGACATTTCTTCAGTCACGGATAGTTTGAAGCTTAAAAGAAGGATTGAGTCTCCAGGAAGTCTTGGCTCTGAGTTGGAAGTCAAGTGTCAGGGAGGTGAAAGGGTGATAGTGTGAAAAAGAAGCAGGGACGTTTACTTATTCTATTAATCAAACTTTTTGCATGGAAGGCCTGAATTCAGTTAACTGAAGTCCTTTATTTTCTAGCCAGACTATAAAATGGCTGACCCAATCTGCACATTTGTCTTTTCCATCCTGGTTCTGGCCAGCACCATCAGTGTCTTAAAGGACTTTTCCATCTTACTCATGGAAGGTAGGAGTGATTTTATTATTATTTCCAGGATCAATGTTTTCTCTTCCCTATAATCACAGAAGGCAATGGTATCAAGGCATGTTCACCATTAATTCACATTCTAAGGAAAATATAAATTTATAAGGAATTTTTGTGAAAACAAATATTATGATTTTTATTCATATGGGAACAAATAAAAAGAACAGGCTTCTATTCTCCTCTAGCAACTATTAAATGATATGGCACAGTATAAAAATAGTATGTACAAATGCTAAAGACAGATATTGAGGGAGATATTGCAAAAATATAAATTCCTCACTGAAAATACAGAAAATACCTAAGAAAAATGGCATGATCTCTCTCTCACGCAGCATTATAACTACTGGAAAGGGCTTGCCTCAAACCCTGGTTAGACCAGGTGAGCAATGCTCCAACTTCAGTGCATCGGAATCACTTGGGGTCTCCTGGGCCCACCACCATATTCCTGAACCAGTAGGTCTGGAGCAGGGCCCAAGAATTTGAATTTCTAACAAGGTGTTGATGTTGCTGGTCTAGGGACCACACTTTGAGAACCACTGCAATAGTCTTTTCATGGCACTTAAAGGGTTAACTACATGAGGGCACTGAGAGTGGTACCTAGAAACTTTAATCAGAATTAGAGGTTTGCATCACATCAAGCATTCGGATGATCAAAACTATCCAGACTTTGGCTTGAACTTTTCTTTTTTGTCCAGCACATTTTGATATAAGGTTGACACAGTCTCAGAGCACAGGTGCCTTGACAAAAGCCCACACTTCCTTAGCCTTCACCCCGAGTACACGTTTAAGGGTTTTGTCCCATTGGGCACTATAACTGTTAGAGTACTTGTACTTAATGAAGTTTTCTAAAAATATAAAAAGGTTAAAATTATAAAAGATCTGGGCGCCTGGGTGGCTCAGTGGGTTAAAGCCTCTGCTTTCGGCTCAGGTCATGATCTCAGCATCCTGGGATCGAGGCCTGCATCGGGCTCTCTGTTCAGCAGGGAGCCTGCTTCCTCCTCTCCCTGTCTCTCTGCCTGCCTCTCTGCCTACTTGTAATCTCTCTCTCTGTGTCAAATAAATAAATAAAATCTTTAAAAAAAATTATAAAAGATTTGCCCACTTTTCCACCTTTGAAACCTCAATCCCATTCTTCAAGGGTAACACCCACTAATAAATTGATACGTACCTGCCCAAAAATATTTTGCATTTACAAATATATGTACCTGAAATATGTATGTATTTAGAGCTGTGTCTTTTTTTTATACAAACAGAATTATGCATTGATACATATTTTGTTCTGCACCTTGCTTTCTTCACTTGGAGGTCTTTCCATATTAGCACATACAGAAACACACCCTATTCCTTTCCATGGTACAAAGTATTCCACTGTCTGCATGTACTTGCTTATTGATGTATATTAGAAATAACAGTGTAATCATCATTCTATACATATATACTTTTAATGCTTGTATATCTGCAGCATAACTCCTAGAAGTGGTATTGCTGTTTCAAAAGTTATGTGTATTTTATTTATTTATTTATTTTTTTAAAGAGTTTATTTATTTATTTGACACACAGAGAGAGATCAGATCACAAGTAGGTAGAGAGGCAGGCAGAGATAGAGGAGGAAGCAGGCTCCCTGCTGAGCAGAGAGCCCGATGCGGGCCTCGATCCCAGGACCCTGAGATCATGACCTGAGCCGAAGGCAGAGGCTTTAACCCACTGAGCCACNGCCCAGTTATGTGCATTTTAAAATTTGATAGATATTGCCATTTCTACCAAAGATACCATATCAATTTCTTTCCCACCAACAGCATTTGAGAATGCCCATTTCCTCACACTCTCACCATCATTGAATATTACCAAAATGTTGATTCCTTTCTTTTTCTTTTATTTTTTATTTTTTTCAGTGTTCCAAGATTCATGATAGGTGAAATATTATAGGCTATTGATTTCATATGCAATTCTTTCATTATGGGAGATATTGAGTGATTTTTCATATATTTATTAGTCTGGGGAATTATTTTTTAAACACTAATTTGGGTCTTTACCTGGATCCATTGATATGTCTGCAGGTTCTCTCTCAGGAAAAATAATTTCTAGTATATGATGGAGCAGTGAAGCCAGTGAGAACATATCCTCTTGCTTGTCAACATTATTTTATAGAGTAAAATAAGTAAAGTGGACTTGTGTTTTCCATAAAAGTAAAGAGATAATCAAGGCAAGAGAGAAGGGGGTAGTGGGATTGTGATTTCATCACAAGGGTCCTAGACAACGACAACAGGTCTTTAGAGGGTCACATGAAACTCCTCAGAGATGACACATTAGGCATAATAGTCAACTTTGGGTTGCAAGACTTAGACTCTACCATTCGTACAACATTTCACACTCAGAGCATGGACATGAGAATCTGATGTCCCTTTTCTCTATTTGGCCTTAGCAATGGTTCTTAACCTCTCTGACTCCCAATTCCCCTCTCCCAATTAAATAGGAATTGTGACACTGATAATTAGCTATTAAAGTCCTTATAACTATTAAGTAAGCTGATCATTATGAATACAGTACTTAGCATAAACCTTGACATATGGTAGTTTCTCAATAAAGGTGTGTTATTATCATTATAATATAACATCGACCATGAATCCATACACATTCTATGGATAAGCTAAGAAATCTTTTAACTTGTTTCTAGTGCCCTGAGCTTTGTGCAGCTCACAGAGTAAAAGAACATGCTCTTTGTTACCTCCATGAAACAATATGAACCAGCTCTTTGTTATCCCCATGAAATAGTGTGAAGTGAGATTAAACTAAACTCAAACTGTAGAGAATTTTAATATTAGCCCCAAGAACGAAATCCCCACGAGCAAGATTCTTAAATCCTAGAAAAAGAAGGTTAAGGATTCCCTATTTCTTTAAGTAAGCTGTTCCTGACTAGCTGCTCATTCCAATCCTTTGGGAAGCTTTTTAAAATACTTATGCCCAGGCCCCATATGCAGAGACTCTAATTGACTCAGGTGGGGGGCTGGCTTTGATGTTTTTTTAACATGCAGCCAAGCTTGAGAAATACTGCAAGGTAGAGCTGCCCAGTGATTCGTAAATGTTAGCGCAATGGTTCTCAGACTTGGCTGTGTGTGAGTCACAAAATGAGCTATAAAAACAGTGATGCTTCATCTTATCCCCGGAGGGTCTGATTTAATCGGTCTTGGGTGTAACCTGGTAATCAGGATTCCTAAAATCTCCTCTGATGCTACTAATGTGCATTCACGGTGGAGAGCCACTTTGAAAGCATGTTGATTTCAGAGCCCCATCCATAGACATTTTCTTCGGGAGGACTGGCATGGAGCTAAGGCATATTTATTTTTAAGAAACACAGCAGGTGTTTGTGGTGTGTATATATGATTAAAGTAGAAGCTAAAAGGTGGTCCTCCTTAGAAATCTCTTCTATAGCATCCTCTTTGTGTCATCGTTAATTGGGAGGGGTTTAATTATTGCATCAGGTGGCTTTATCAGTATTATGCTGGTTGAGTTGATTAAAAAAAAACTTATATTAAACTGATGTGTTTTACAATCCTAACCCACCATTGGTTTCCCTTCTCTCTAGCCAAAGCAAGGACACTTACACTTTCACATCCTCTCATCTTCCAAATGACAATCCTTGCAATGTTTGAAAAAAGTGATCCTTCTGCCCTGAGATTTCACTCCTTCAGTCTAGAGAAACCCTAGTTCCTGCAGCCTGAAACAACAGCTGATTGGCTGACAGTCCCCCTACCTTCCTCTGTGCCTCCACACCATTCCTTTAGAAGCAAGGATGATGATGTTAAACTCTGATATTATATGATCTGGACATTAAGCCCTGACTAATGCACCTAAATCAATAAAAATTCTATAAATTGAATAATAAGATAACATTATAATGTTAGTATCAACTATTAACACAGTTCAGGAAGTGACCTGTTGGATCACTACTATTTACAAAGCATTGCAAATGTACAAAGAACAGACATTTTCCCATTTTCTCCTCAAAGAACTCAGGGTACCTATTGCTCTTACCATCCCTATTTTAATCACAGATGTGCTGAGGATCAGAGAAGTTCCAAGATTTGGGTAAATTCATGGTAGTTGCGGTCAGAATGCTAACCCAGAATTATTTGATACCAAGTCCCATGTTTCTTCATTTTGCTTTCTAGAGTGTATGCAAAGATCATTAGAAAAAGCTTAATTGGTTTAATAACACACCCTGAAAACAGAGAATGATTACTATTGTTGGTTATTGCATAGTAAAATCTGTAAACATTCTCTGATGACAAACCCTTTGAAAGAATCAGGTGAATCTGAATTATAAGCACCTGAAGTCGGAAACCAGAAGGGGGGGCGGGCATGTTGATATTCCGGAGCAGATTTTGCAGCCCCATTTAGCCATGTGCATGAGCTGTATTTCATTAAATAACAAACATTCTCCCTCCCTTCCCTCTTGTCAGGTGTGCCGAAGAACCTGACTTACAATGAGGTGAAAGAGCTCATCTTAGCGGCGGATGGAGTGGTGTCTGTGCACAGCTTGCACATCTGGTCTCTCGCCGTGAACCAAGTGATCCTCTCGGCTCATGTTGTCGCAGGTCAGCGGTTTCTGTGAACACCCTGCCAAAATCCAGTCCTTGTCCTGCAAGCTCAATAATTCCCCTCCTTTTGGTAGAGCCGCCCTTAGCGTCTGCTGCCTACCAAATAACTAGACTGTTTCCTTTTACCAAAGGCCTTTGAAAACACCCCTTGTCAGTGTTACGGTAGCGACAATGCTGAAAGCACCCCCTTGAGGCAGACTGAGAGGGCAGTGGGTAGAATAAATGGCTTAAATGCCGCCCAGACGTCAAGGCCCTAGACTCTGAAAATTAGGTCTCAACTGTTTGGTGCCCAATCAGTTAAATAATGGGATGAATTCAACAATACATCTTTGTTGAATATCTCCTGTGTTTAAGATGTTCTGCCTATCGTTGAAGATAAAAAGATGAAGGAGACGTAGGTCCCATCCTTAAGGTTCTAACGAGCTAACAGACATTTTAGCAGGGTTTAATGGTGGTTGCCTCACTGGATGGTTAGAAATTCTGTAATCATGGGGGATAATTCTTAGGATGTTGGGTTTATTCTAAAAACTACTTTCTCAAGTAGAAGGTGATTTGTTTATTGTGTGTCCTTGGGCTGCGGAATAGGCAGTGGGGGAGGGGTGGGGAGGGAATCCCTCACTGCCTCAGGAGACAGCTCAGGTGAAATGATACTTCAGGCAGCTAAAACATAACTCGAGAAGTCACTTAGAGGCAGGTTACAGCAACAATGGCTACAGGCATTTGAGGACTCTGCTTTCTTAGACAACCTCATCTTTGCTGAGAGGCTCCGATCTGGCTACAGGTAATTTATAGCATCTGCTACGCCAATATTTCACTGCAGGTGGAAGAATCTGGTGAACAATCAGGTTAGTATGGAGGGAATCTTATAGCCTCCCGATACCTTTTGGCACAAGAGGAAAGATGGCAGTGAGGTTACAGCTCTAAGAAGAGTCGGGGGGAGCGTTAACTGCTTCCCGTTCCTACCACTAACCTTGATATAAATGCCGATGAGGGACAAGGGCTCCAAACCTCTGGGGACTGGTGGAAAGGACTATATAAGAAATAAATAGGTTTGTCCTGGCTTTTTTCAGGCCTTATCTCCCCTCCTATGCTCAGCTTCTTTTTTTTCTTCTTTTTAAGATTTTATTTATTTATTTGACAGAGAGAGAGAGAGATCACAAGTAGGCAGAGAGGCAGGCAGAGATAGAGGAGGAAGCAGGCTCCCTGCCGAGCAGAGAGACCGATGCGGGCCTCGATACCAGGACCCTGAGATCATGACCTGAGCCGAAGGCAGAGGCTTAACCCACTGAGCCACCCAGGTGCCCCTCCAATGCTCACCTTCTAAGTGTGCCAGACCTCAGACAGAACTGTGGGAAGAGTTCCCATACTGATGGGTACTTTGCGGCACTTGAATGTCCCCCTGTCTTGTCTGTGCAAATGGAGCTGATTGTCAGAGCCAATATGGTTTCTTCTGAGTGCTCTGCCAATCCCCACCTGCCCCCACCCCGTCGGGTCAAAGACAAAGTACTTGAAGGTGGAAATGCAGCAGTCACCCATGCGTGTGCAATCAGGGCCCATCTCACTGCGGTTCTTTCTCAACAGCAGCCAGCCATGACAGCCAGGTTGTTCGGAGAGAGATTGTTAAAGTCCTCAGCAATAGCTTTACTGTGCACTCACTCACCATTCAGATGGAATCTCCAGCTGACCAGGACCCGGACTGCTTTTTCTGTGAAGACCCTCGGGACTAGTTCAGTCACAATGTCAACTGCTCAGGTTTGACGGGCCACTGCAGGCTGCTCTGCAGTTTCTAACACATAAGATATAAAGAACCAAAGGAAGAAGTTTGAGAAATTCATGATACAGTACAGTGCACATTTTATCCTTCTTTATTTAGCTCCATCCGCCATAAATGAAAATCCATTTAGATTCATCAGCCAATTGGATGATCAACTCATCAATAGCTGTGTTCAATTACAGGGATGTGTGTATAGACTGTTCCTGACTAGGGCTGAAATAACAGCTGTTTGTAACCAGAGACAATAAAAAGTTCGTCTAACTTCAATAATGTATCCTGAGGATGAGTGGGTAAAATTGAAGTCAGGAAAGTCTTATTAGGAGTTGGAGCCTAGGAATTCTCCCAAAACATGAGAAGCAAAAGAAGAGCCAAGCCAGGTTAAAGGAGATTCTGGAGACCTAACACCCCACTATAACTTGACTCTCTCACCATGGTATAATATGATTTGGAGCAGTATCTTTTTGCTTCCGACACATCACTATTCACTAAATGGGGGTAGAAATGTCCTCTTTCCCTTTTGTTTGTAAATTATGCTTTAATATGTCTGAAACTATTGAATGATATTTTAGTTGTCTGTATAAAAGCTCCAGACGAAATTATGAAATTGTTGATTTTTGAGTGTCTTCATGTAGTGCGACCAAATAATAAAACAAGGAGGCACAGAACATCAGGGTTCTTATCCCAGGTCACGTGGAAAATAATTTAGCCAAAGAAGCAAGAACTCCCAGGTCTTGAATAATATTGATGGAGTCCCAACTATTATCCCGGTATTGTACTAGGCTATTTAGATGTGTCACCTCTTTTTATTTGATTGTTAACTTTGGAATGTTGGAATTAACACCATCCTTGTATAGCTAAGGACATAGGTTCACAGAGGTTAAGTACCTTAACCAATGTCATTTCTTTATTCATTCATTCAAAAATAGTTTGTGAATGCAGGCTATGAACTGAACATTGGTGAATTATGTCAATATGGGCTTTGTGTTCATGGTGCTCCTTCCCTTTTGTTGGGGAAACAGGCAATCCACCAATAAACACCAGGAATGTACTACGAATAGGGGCAAGTGATGAAAGAAGAGAGCCTGGTTTAGACTGGGGGAAGTCAGTGGAGAGCCTCTCTGAAGAAACAGCATCCAGGCTGAGACCTGAATAGATAAGTAGGTGACAGCCAAATGAATTATAGGAGGAAGTACATTCTAGAAGAAGCAAGAGCATGAGTGGGCACCAAGAAGAAAGAACGTGGTGCATGGGGGGAAATGAGGAAGGCCCTTGTGGCTAGAGGGTACTAAGTAAGGGGTGAGTTAAAAAACACAATGGAGGACATGAAGGAGGAGAGATGAGCAAGTGCAGTTTGCAAGGCAAGATTCTCTCATTCAGAGTCATTGACTGTATAATTCCATGCTTTTCACACTGACTGTAACTTACCACCCGGAGAGAGTAAAGTAAAACAAAAATGTGCAGGTCTACATCCAGGAAATCCTGAGTCAATGGGTCTGGTTTGGAACCTCAACTTTGGCTGTTTGTTTTGGGTTTTGTTTTGTTTTTTTTAACACACCCAGAGATAGTCTAAAGAATAGCTGGAGTCTAAAAGAACTTTAACCAGGGGCGCCTGGGTGGGTCAGTTGTTAAGCATCTACCTTCGGCTCAGGTCATGATCCCAGGGTCCTGAGATCAAGCCCCGCATAGGATTCCCTGCTTGGTGGGAAGGGAAGCCTGCTTCTCCCTCTCCCACACCCCCTGCCTGGGTTCCCTCTCTCGCTGTCTCTCTCTCCGTGTCAAATAAATAAATAAAATATTTAAAAATACTACTAATAAAAAAGAACTGCAACCGGGCGCCTGGGTGGCTCAGTGGGTTAATGCCTCTGCTTTTGGCTCAGGTCATGATCTCAGGGTCCTGGGATCGAGGCCCGCATCGGGCTCCCTGCTCGGCAGGGAGCCTGCTTCCCCCTCTCTCTCTGCCTGCCTCTCTGCCTCCTTGTGATCTCTCTCCCTCTGTGAAATGAATAAACAAAATCTTTAAAAAAAAAAAAAAAAAAAAAAAAAAAAAAAAAAAAAGAACTGCAACCAAAGGAGGTCACTGAGTGGGGGATTCAGATACATACCCAGATACCTACAGTAATATCTTGAGTTGCAAACATGCAGCTGGGGGGATAAAGGGGCACTGCTGTGTGGGCATGGCCACTGAGGCTTCATGTCATTGAAGTGACAGTCACGTTGGACTCTGACTTATATCTGGAATTTCCCTAGACAGATAAAGAAAAGGACATTCTAGACAAAGAGAAGACTATATGGAAGGTATACTCATGTCTACCTGTTAATTTTTTCCTAAGGTTTATTTATTTACTTGAGAGAGAGAGCACAAGTGGGAGGGGTAGAGGAAGAGGGAGAGAGAAAACTCAAGTAGACTCCCCACTGAGTGTGGAGCCTGACACAGGGCTCAATCTCAGGGCCCTGAGATCATGACCTGAGGGGAAACCAAGAGTTGGAAGCTTAACCAACTGCACCACCCAGGTGCCCTTACCTGTTAATTTTTATTTCTATGTGGCAAAGGAAACTTTCAACTCTGATTTTTAAAACCATATAATTTTTACTTTACCATTATTAATATTGTAGAGAAGAGAAGTTATATCTTTGATGATTTTTATGTCATTGTCAGCGTCTAGCAGGGTGCTGGAAACCTAGCAGGCATTAAATAATTACTGAGGCAACGACTCTGGGGCTACGTGGGGGCCTTGTCATTATTCTTCATTTACATTTGTATTTTTCTGAAATTTTGAGGGCCAAAAAAACATTGACTTTGACTGAGGAGGTCACATCTGTGCCATCTCTGCAAATCAGTCAGCACTGCTGAAGTAGCTACTTAGCATTCTGCTGACAATTCACCCTGCTCAGTGGAGACAAATACACTTGTCCCCCACCTCAGTAAGCACGTTTAGGCAACCAGAATTAGAGCCACTCAGGTTTCTAATGTGTCCTGCCTCAGCTGGCTCTCAAAATGGAAGGGATAGTTCACGCCAAATCATTTCTCCTGTCTCAAAGGCCACTGAATGGTTTTGCTTTTCCATATTTTGTGCAGGACAGAGCCTGAAGACCTGGCAAACACACACGTTCTCATGCAATTGTTTGCTCTGCTTTCTTTTGAAACCAGATTTATCTTTTATATCAGAAACACACTGAATGCCAGGTAATCATAAAGTAGGGGGACATATATATCAACCAAATGGATTGCCCCATGGCCCCTAACAATTTCTGCTATTTCCTTGAAATTTGACCTCTTTTGGCAGCTAGATTGAAAACTCTGGATGGAAGATGTTTGGGGGGTAAAGTGCAAGACACCCTGCAATGGGGATTTTAAGGATTGAAGATGAAAGAGCAGATGACACCCAGAGACTTTAGGTACCATGCATCAATTTTGAAAGTCAGCTTCTCCCTTTACCTCTTCCCCGGAGTCCAGGGTTGTGAACCCCAGGCCACCGACATTCCTGGAGTAGTGTAGTAGAATTCTTTACTTTATGGCATTGCATTCTCTCTGGCTATCAAGACATCTTTCACATCACTCAAAGAAACACACTTTATTCTTCAGAGTACTGAAATCAGGCCAATTTCATTGCCACCCTCCATCCTTAATATGCTTCTCTGTCATCTAGCACCCAGTCAAGATTTATCTAGGGCTCTGTGGTGATGTTAGGGCCCATAAAAGAAATTGATGCGTTCCATATGTTTGGTTGCAGATGGGAAATGGGAATGTTGAAGGACATGAAGGAGAGAATGTTTGCACTTTGAACATCATGTTTGTAGTTAGATTGCCCGAGTCTGAATCTTAGCTCTTGCCTTTATTAGCTCTGTGACCTCGAGCGAGTTACTTTAATGCCCTGTCCCTCTGTTTTCTGATCAGTAAAAGCTCCCTATTCAGATGTGTGAGAATTTAATACATTAGGACACTTAAAGATGTCAGACTTGTGCATAGCACTCAGTAAATCTTCACTTTTATTGATTATCATATAGGAAGTGAGTGCGTATGTATGTGTGCACCAACACAGACATTAACATCATCCCCACTTTTAAAAGGTTTTGAGTCTTCAGCACAACTCCCACAAGAGAGTGGCAGAATTATTGGTGAGGATTGAACAGCTCTGTCTCACGTGGAGCAATCGAGGTTTGCTGAGATAAAGATGTCTACTGAGAACAGCTCCTAGTGGATGAGGCATGGATTCATTAAATAGTCAAGTCCCATTCTGATGCGCTCTGAATACTTCTACTTTTATCTTTAAAGTAAACACTGAGTTAGTCAGTTCAAGTACATTTATTAACAAAGTACCACTGTCCAGTTCAAGATGGCAGAGTCGCAGATGCCCCAGGCCCTTTCCCCTGCTCCTGTGAAGGATCCTTTCCTTGGTTTCTCTCTCCTAGTCACAGTTTGTTCTAACCAGATGCAGTTCCTTCTTTGGGTTTCTAAATTGTCATTGGCATGGAGGCACCATTTCCTTATCTGTTAAATTTTGCAGAGCCAACAAAGGGCTTTAGCACTCAGGTGTCCAAAAAAACACGTGGCACATACATTTGATAGATTCTTGGATAAGGTGGCTCTCTAGCTCCAGCCCCACCTGCTGAACGATGGGCCAGAAAAGCCTGCACAGAGACAAGCCTCATTTTCCACAATTAGCTTTAAAGTACCTTCAGGAAATGATTTTCTTAGCTCATCTCCCTGCATTCCCTGTTTTGGATCACAGGGCAATCTGTTTAAATGACTAATTACAGAAATCATTAAAGGCACCAAGCAAATGTCTTTGAATACCCACATCCCAAGTTTTACAAGTCCTGCTTGATGTGACAGTGATGAAACCACTTAATAGTCCAGCGCAGGCGGATATTTAAAAAAAAAAAAAAGGTGACCATATGTGGCTCAGTTTCCTAACTTTCAGATTTCACACTTAACGTTTGTCGTTCTGTTACTGGACACCTGTTTAAATTCTATTTTAAAATGTTAATATATGTTGTTTAGAACAAAATCAGGAAAAATAGTTTGGGGTAAGTCATCATCTTTTATCACTAAAATCACGGCAGAAAATATTTCTCATAACACCAGTCAGGACTGTAATGAGCATATCCTCCTCCATTTTCGATCTTTTATTGGAGGAAAGAACCCATTGAGGGAACAGATTGGGCTAAAGGAGATGGAAGATGATCTAAGAATCAGGGGCACTTCTGAAATCATCTTGGTCATTGGTATGAAACCCCAGTGAGGAAAAAGATGGGGGTCAGAGGCAGTGGCACCCCTTGACAGTTGTAAAAAACAAACACACTTGTGCTTCGTCACCCAGAAAGGTCAGGAAGTGAAGAGAGATGTCAAGCTGAATTGCACCCTTTTCAGGTGTGTCAATCAAGCCCTAGGAGACAATGTTTCAGCATAATTGCCCTATATTTCCTTCCTTCAAAGGGATATCCATTTGCTAAAAACATAATTATCCTATTTGAAGCCCTTGAAGCCATGTGGTTGTTGTATACAGTCCAATGGGCCCTTCAAGTGTTATTTCCCTAGATTACAGAATTTAGGAGGTTTGGGGGGTATTACGGAAGAAGAAAGGGCACCGGTTGTACTGAAGATATTATAAACCACGGTGAGTTAACATGTACAAAAGAATCAGGATCAGATGTGAGTTTGGGGTCTTGTTTGAAGTTGAACTGCATTCTTCACAAGGGAGTTTATAGGCACTTAATAAGCTAATACCCTGTTTCTTTTCCATCCCGTCTCTTATTTTTTTCAGAGACGAAGAGTGGATTTTATCTGGCATACACATGCAAAGGGTGAACAAGAATTTATGTTGCTGCCCCGTTCTCCACTCCGCATTTGTCTTTGACATGGTAGAAGTCTGCAGTCAAAAAAATACGAGTACTTTGTGTTGACATTTCTTTAGAGCAATATTTTCTATGAATAATTAATGGCCTAGAAAGATGAAGTGTCCTTTTCTAGTTTCCACTTTCTCACAGAGTTCAGCACCTTGTATGAATTTGGAATGGGAAAGGACAGTTCAGATTTCCGTGGCTCAGTAAGCTCCGAATTCATAAACAGAAGCAGATTCTCTTTCCATTCAAGCTCCTAAAAACAGAGAGCCATAAACACGATCCTTTAGGGTCTTAGATGAGATCATCGTTAATGTTGACTGAAGAGAAAATTCTGAGGGAGGCACTATGATCAAGCACAGTCGAAGTCATATAATTGTTTTCCTCCCCTTCCCCTACTTTTCTCCCTCTTTTTTCCCCCTTACCCTCTCCTCTCCTCTTCCTTTCTCTGATTATAATTATTATTTTGATAGCTTTTAAATACTCTGCAATTTATCCCTTATACTACAATGATGGCGAATGTTTTACCTGGGTATCAACATTTACACAATAGTACAGACATTGCCACATGCAGATTTTGAAGAATACTACTAATCCCTTACCCTGAGACTTTTCATTAATTTGTTAATTCACATAATTCATTTTTACTAATACTTCTTGGTCGACTACATGTCAGAAAGTCAGGAGGTACAATATTGCTTTAGGTATGTTTGTATTAGTCTAGAAGACTTCTACTTCTGTCATGGATTAAGAAATGGCTGCATAACTAAACCCTGGAGGTCCTGAAAAAAAATTAATACTCAAATGCTAGGCATCAACTCTGAGAAGTAAACACACCTCCGTTGCCTCTCCCTTGAAAAATATATTTCATAAAGGTATTGATTAGGTGTAGTCCAATCATGAAATTAGTCCCATTTCCTGATGCAATCTTACTGATTGTTCCAGGACTTGAAGTATTTCACTTCACTTCTTTCTCTAATTACTGAGGTATCAGTGGCTCTAATACAGTAGCAAATATTGGGCAGTGACTTGAGGATTAGATGAGCTTGGAATGTTATTGCTGAAACAGCTAAGATTAAATACTTAGGAAAAATAATTAACCAAGAAGGGAAAAAAATTGTACACTGAAAATGATATGACATTGGTGAAAGAATATGAAGTAGACACACATGAATGGAAAGATAATATCTGTTCAGAGGTTGCAAATGCTAACATTGTTAAAATGGTTATACTACCTCATGTTACTACAGATTCAATGAAATACCTACCAAATTTCTTATGGCATTTTTCACAGAAATAGAAAAAACAATCCTTAAATTCATATGGAGCCACAAAAGATCCTGAAAAGCCAAAGTGATCTTGAGCAAGAACAGAGCTGGAGGCATCACAATCCCTGACTTCAAAATATATCACGAGGCTATAGTAATTGAAGCAGTATGGTACTGGCGTAAGAAGAGACATACAGACCAATGAAGATCTCAAAAATAAATCCATGCATTTATAACCAACTGATCTTTGACAAGGGTGCCAAGAACACACAATTGGAAAAGGACAGTCTCCTCAATAAGTGGTGTTGGGAAAACTGGAGATCTACATGAAGAAGAATGAGACTGGACCCCTATCTCACACTATGTACAAAAATCAGCTCATGATGGATTAAAGACATAAAGGTAAGACCTGAAACACCAAACCAACCCAGTGAAAAGATAGGGAAAGAACTTCTTGACATTGGCCTGGGCAATATTTTTTTAGATATTACCCCCAAAGTACAGGCAGTAATAGCAAAATAGACAAGTGGGATTACATCAAATTAAAAATGCCTACACAGCAAAGAAAACAATCAGTAGAATGAAGAGACAACCTATGGAATAAAAGAAAATATTTGCAAATCATACATCTGATAAAGGGTTAATATCTAAAATATATAAGGTACTAAAATAGCTCAATAGCAAAAATCAAATAACATGATTTAAAAATGACCAAAGGGTCTGAATAGGTGTTCCTTAAAAGAGGACATATAAGTATAGGAAAAAAACTGAGGGTTGCTGGAGGGGAGGTGGGGGGATGGGGTAAATAGGTGATGGGCATTAAGGAGGGTACGTGATGTAATGATGTAACATATACTATATGTTAATTAACTGAATTTAAATAGAATAAAATGAAAAACAGAGGAAAAAAGAAGCACAAATAGTCAACTGGTATTCAGAAAGGTGCTCAATTCCACTAATCATCAGGGAAATGAAATCAAAACCACAATGGGGTATCACCTCACACCTGAAGCCCACAGGGAGGAAAAGAAGACTTTCTTCTTGTCAGCTTCCTACTCCATCTTCACCTGATCTGTGTCAACCAGCAATGCTTCCTCAGCCTGCCACTGGGAGTTCATTCCAGTGTCAGCAGTATTTCTAGTTTGTAGTTTATCTAGTATTCACAGAACCAGTGTCATCACAAAACTCAGAGCAAAGCACCAGCTTGCTGTATTCCCCACTCAGAGGTCTAGACCCCCGCTCCATGGTGGCCAGGCTAAGAAACCAGCATCAACTGCTCGGTGCCTCCTCTTCACGGGACAGAGTTTTAGTTCCATGGAGGTTTACTTCTATTACTTTCTCAAGTCCTAGGAGTGTCAGCTGCTTTCTGCAGTTCTGTGTTTTATATTTTAGTGTTCTCTTTTTGCCTTCCAGTTCTTCAATACCCAGTTAAAATATTTATGTGAAATATAAAACAATAGAGAATAATGAACAGGGTCTCATTGGACTCTGATTGACACAGTGGCTGTCTAACCATGGGAAGGCTATTCAACCTACCTAAGCATTTGCTCCATCACTGAAAAATGGATTAAGAATACCCACTTTATTTTGGTAGTCCTGAGGATTAAATGAGTTATGAGGATTAAAGCACTTAATACAATGTGCTACTCAGAATAAGTTCTCAGTAATTTTAGTGATTATTTTTCTCTTTTGGGGGGAACCTGCTTAGATGGTCCCTCATCTGGAAAGCTTTCCCTGACATTCCACCCAAAGCCAATTATTCCATCTTCAGTGCTACCCTTTCAACTAGACATCTGCTTGTGCTTGTGCTTTTGTCTCTTTCTATTATGTCTATTGTGTTTATATGCTTCCTTCCTTATGTATATTTACGACGAATAATAACACCTAGCACATGGCTTAGCACAGAACAGGATTCAGTGAGTTACCTTATCCAGAGTAACATACTCTTTTTTTTTTTTTAAAGATTTTATTTATTCATTTGACACACACAGAGAGAGATTACAAGTAGGCAGAGAGGCAGGCAGAGAGACAGGCAGAGAGAGAGGAGAGAGGAGGAAGCAGGCTCCCCGCTGAGCAGAGAGCCCGATGCGGGGCTCGATCCCAGGACCGTGGGATCATGACCTGAGCCGAAGGCAGCGGCTTTAACCCACTGAGCCACCCAGGCGCCCAGAGTAACATACTCTTGTCCAGCAGACATTAATCATCAATAAGAAGATGAAGCATTTAATTCTTTCATATGTTTTGTGTTAAACACTAGATATGTACATTTAAATTCTAGCCTTAGATTCATTCACCCCTGGTTCTAATCCAGTACATTTTTCTAGCTGGATGGTTTTGGCTACATCATGAAATAGAGATAAGCCTCTCATAATAAAATGAGGATACTGAATACTGCTACCTATATCACAAGGTTGTTTTGATTGTTAGGTAACTAGCGTGACATTCTCATTGTGGCCTGCACATAGCACGGACTGAGAACATAAAAAGTTTCCTCTTTCTGAGAACTAGATCTTTGCTTTTAAAGCATGAACTTGTTAATAAGCACACCGATGCGGTGTCATAAAAGGTGTGGGTTCTTTATTTTAAATGAAAGATTAATGGACTTGCTTGAAGTATTCAATGATCAAAATATGCCAGGAAAAGATCTCTGGCCTATATCAGGGGACCTTTAAAAATTAGATTTAAAAAATTAAAAATTGTTGCGTACACAAGTATTTTAAGGAGCTGGTGGAAATAAACAGTAAGTGGAAAAATAGAAGGGAAAAAGGAGCTTCCAAAAAAAGAGGATGTTACAGTACAAATTTGTAGGGTCTGACAATATTTGGAAGTTATTTACAGCAAACTGCATTGAGATAACGCATATAAAATGCCCAGCATAAATAAGTGTACACAAGATAAGTATAAATCCCTCTCCTTTCACATATAAAGACAGACTACACTGAGAGACTGCAGAGATATGTGGTGGGGGGTGGGGGATGGGGTAAGAAAGAAGGGTAAGAGGTTGGGAATAATAAAGGAAAACTGACTTACAAGTTACACATATCCTTGGTAGGGGACATTGAAATAACTTGACGCAAGCATAAGAAGATGGCATTTCCTTCCATGCTTAGTGATGTCAAATAGAAATGGGCAGAATTTAAGTCACCTTAAAACTGTCTTTGCTTTTTTGTCCACTAAGCGCTTAGTGGCTTCCAAGTATGTAGTAGGCTATTTGGTCGACACAAGCATCCAAGAGTGACCATGACATTCGCTCTCTAATGGGGAATATAGGCAACAGACCAATAAAGAAAGACTTAAATGAGAAATTTTCAGATATTGATAAATGGTACAGAAATGAATTAAGAAAACTTCATTTAAAATAGTGTCAGAAAGTCCTAAAGTGGGAGACCTCACACATGTGGCCTGCAAAGCCAACAGAAAGGAGGAAGATAAATATTTCAACAAGGGAGGGCCCTTTTCACAGAGGAGTTCCTCTCCTGGCATCCCTCCCTGCCTAGCAACAACGCAGGACCTGCCACCAGCTGCCAACCAGAAGCCACAGAACCTCAAACTCTTGTTCTCCAATAAACTTTTGTTCAGACGAACCTTCCCCAATTTTCTCCAAAAACCTAGTAAAAGCTCACCTTCCCATTGTCTCTTTGGACTTCCCTAAGGTTCTCCATAGCATGCCTTTCCTGAATTACAATTCCTCTGTTATGCCCAAGTAAACTCATTTTTTTAACTAAAATAGGATTGTTCTTCATTCTGTTTGAAGTTAGCAATGGTAAGAAGAAAATCAAACCAGAGGATCTGGGAATGAGTGGGGTTGCATTAGAAGGAGGTCACAGCACACATCATGGTCACAAAGGTCCTTTATGTGTAGAAGACTTATGGGCTGAGCCTGAACGTCAAGGATCCAGCCCTGAAGGGGCAGAGGTAAAGGGAAGCCGGCATGAGCAAAGGCCCAAGGTAAGAAGAAACTGACATGCTCGATGAAGGGAAAGGAAGTCGCTGGGCCTGAGCATTGTGAGCAAGCCTGGGGGAAGAGGGATAAGCCCGGCTGGAATGGTGGAATGGGTAAAAGCCCTGTAGGCCGTGGTAAGGAACCTGAATGTTAGTAAATGCAAAGCTCTCCATGGGGTGGCAGGGGAAGCCGCAGCAATAGCTTGGCATGCTGTCTTTGGCAGCTTTGTATGTTTTGGCAAAACACATTTTCAAACAAATTGATCAAAGATTGGCCAAGCACCCCAAAACCACTTGTAAAGAAATTCTTTGCTTTAACACACACACACACACACACACACACACACACACACACACACACACACACACACACAGAGTGAAGCACCACTCTCAGGGAAACACAACCCAGGATCAGGCTCAGGAGAACCACCACGTGGAGGTGGGAGACTAGATAACTAGTTAATCTCATCTCCATGCTCCTGAGATGCATCTTTTCTTTGGAGCTCTTTTCCTATCTGCTATCACCACCATTTAAACAAGATAATAATAATAATAATAATAATAATAATAATAATAATAAGCCATACTTGACTATCTTTTCTTTTTGGCTATCTAAACCTTTTTTGTTGCCTCCAATGGGTCTGTAGAAGCTGTCCCTCTCCTTCACGCAGCCACCTGGGAAAAGCCACGGTACCCAGACGATCCCCACCATGAACTTCAGGGCCCATTTCCCATCCAGACCTGATCTGGGACAGTCTTGGGCTCTGTCCAGATGAGGGATTTTAAAGTTTATTAAGGAAGTATACAGGCATAATGCTTGTGCGGAAACCTTGTGCCTTTTAAAAAAATTAAGTTCTGAGAATATACATTACAGACGGGATTAAAAACCAGACTTCTCAGTATGGGGCTGGGTCACCTGGATTGATTTTATTTTACAGTTTCATCCACTATCACTCTTCCCAAGCATCCTATACTCATAGCACAGTGAGCTCCTCATCTGTTCACAAGTGGCCATCCTGATTCATGGCTCTGCACTCTGGCTCACTTCCCCTATCTGAATTACGTTCCTTCTCTTCTCCTCTTCCTTAAAAACTCATATTCTACAAACTTCGAGTTATAAGATAAATACATTCCAGTGGTACAATGTACAGCATGGCAACAACAGTTAACAAAACTGTATCATATATTCGAAAGCTGCTAAGACAGCAGATCTTAAAAGTTCCCAACATAAGAAAAAAATTTGTATCTATGTCAGGTAATGGATGTTAACTTATTGTGATGACTATTTCTATACACACACACACACACGTGTGCGCACCCCAACCGTTATGTTATATACCTTAAGTTTATACAATATTATATGTCACTTGTATTTCAACAAAACTAGGAGAAAATACAAACTCCTATTCATCCTCTAAGGCCTTGCCAAAGATCACCTCTCTCAGAAGCTTCTCTGACATCCACCCTCCAAAGAGTTAGTTTCTCCCCCTGCTTTGCTTATTCGACACTTTGTGGGCATTTATCACATTCCATAAAAAAATACTTATTTACAAATTTGACTTTCCCCATTAGGTTTCCAGTATCTCAAAGGCAGTGATCTTTATCTCATTTAGCTTTTTATCCTTCCCCAGAACCCACCCTTATGTCTAGCATCTAAGTAATCACAGGATTGTTTATTGAACAAATAACTGTGGAATATATTAATTTTTAAAAAGATTTATTTATTTGAGGGGCGCCTGTGGGGTTCAGTCCTTAAGCATCTGCCTTCAGCTCTAGTCATGATCCTAGGGTCCTGGGATCGAGCCCCACACGAGGCTCCCTGCTTATCGGGGAGCTTGTTTCTCCCTTTCCCACTCCCTCTACTTGTGTTCCCTCTCTCGCTGTGTCTGTCAAATAAATAAATAAAATCTTAAAAAAAAAAAAGAGGCAGTGGGGGGAGGTAGAAGGAGAAATTCCTCAAGCAGACCACTGAGCTCAGAGACCAGCTCGGGGCTCGACTGCATCCCCTGACCCACGAGATCATAATCTAGGCAAAAACGAAGGGCCAGATGCTCAAATGATGGAGCCACCCAGGCACCCTGCAATATATTAACTTTTAAAATATAGGAGTGGCTCATGGATCCCTGCCTGAGCCTTTAAGGAAGGGGAAGCAGATGGGAATAGAGGGTAGCAAGTGTAACAAGACAGGTGTCAACGAAGCCAATTCTGTCCTCATAAATCATTCACAGCCAACTCTGGAGCTGTCTCACTACAAATAAAATGGGGATAAGAATCTTTTGACCTTTTTTACCCCCTGCACTTGTTATGGAGATCAAATGGAAAATCACAGGCAAAAGGACTTTGTACACTGTAAACTATCATATAATCAGTGGCTATTATTATTATTATTTTTATTTTATTATTATTATTACTACTACTACTACTACTACTAACTGCAATGATTACTACATGGCACTATCCTGTGGAAGTTGTATTATATAGATTTGCCTCTTTTCATGAGAGTACAGCTGTTCCTTCTCTGCTCCCCAACCGTCAACATATCTAAAACACACACAGTCATATACACAATGACTATTTGCTTCTCTGAATTGTGGAGAATTGCTTATTGAGGTCTTCCTGTAAGACCATTGACCATGAGGTTGCAAATACAAATCCATTTAAGCTGAGAAATAATTCTTCAGGTAGTAATTATTGCACTCTGATCAGCAAACATTGACTGAGCAACTTTTATACACCCGACGCTGTATTTGAGGAACTCAAAGTAATTCAATGGAAAATGAGGCAGAGTGTCTGATCTGAAGCTTTCTGTAAGTCAAATTTATAACACAGGATTTTAATAGGAAGTCTTGCTTAACTTGTGGTGGGAATGTGGACACAGACTTCTTGGAAGCCATTTACCTGGCTGAAGCAGGTAATAAAGAAAGCAATTACAGGATGCATTTTGTGACTTAGAATAGAATCCTGTTACTAATTAACATGTTGGAGGAGACAGCTTCCGTTCCTACATTATGCTAGAATTCGGGACACCCTTGGCCTTCAAACAATTTTTGGCAGGGTGAGAGGTCAAGGCCTGGATGGTTCTAGAAGGCACGCTTGGCCCAAGAAAGCCAGCCCTCTTTCCTAACAAGAAAGGGAACCTGACATCTCTTTCAGGAGAAGTATTACTGGAGTGGCAAAGCCATAAACTCCCAAATGTGTTTAGGCCTCTTAGAGTGAGGGTTTGGCAGTGGTGTTTATTCAAATTAGGATTCTGATTTATGATAAGGGAAAAGTCTCTGTTTTCCAGTGGACCAATCCAGCTGACAGGAGTGAGATGGGGCGGAAGTAAAAGCAGCAGCCTGATTGATGTGGGCTCCTACACATCACAGGCCTCTTTATGAGAAATTAGCATCTTAGACAGGAGGGCTTGGAGAATTATAACGTTGAATCGATGAGGAGCCAGATAATTTGGTTTAGTCAGAAGCCCCACAGGTTTCCTGGGCGCCCTGGTAGCAGTGGGCCAGATGGTCTTTTTTGGCTGTGCTGTTCCCAGCCACACACCCAGCCAGCTCTTGGCTCCCAGCTCCCCTCAGAGCCGGAAAGGCTACTCCCACGAATGCTGTACCTTCTCCGTGTTCAGTGAATATTAAATAATCAGAATAGCAGTAATAGCTCACACTTGGCAAAGCCCTTCCAAAGTCTTGGACAGGGGTCAGGTACTGTCTTGAACTAGCTGCTAGAGGGAGAGAATAGGGCCTGACCTTTTCTTCATTATAAATGATAATCATGATAGCAATATATTGTTGATATAATATCAATAACAATGGTAACAGTAGCTAGCCAGGTGTCAGGCACTGGGATAAGAAATTAAACACATTTTCCTATTTAACCCTCAACAAACTTCATGATGTACATATGCTATCTTCCACATTGCAGATGGGAAACAGCTCAGGTGGGTAAAGTGACTGGGCCAAAGCTGGTAAGCCGTAGAACATGGTTTCAAACCCAGGTTTGTGTCATTCCCAAACATGTGCTCTAAGACTTTATTCTATGCCCCTTATTTCTCATCATGGCTACATGCATAATATGAAAATATAACTTAAGGGACAAGAGAGAGGGAGGTTTCAATTCCCTCATTTGGCACCAAAGGGGCAAAACTGCTTGGTAGTCATAGAAGGTGAGGTGGTGAGGTAGGGGCTGGAGAAGACTCAAAGTAAAGTACTCCCTTTGTGTGTGTGTGTGTGTGTGTGTGAGAGAGAGAGAGAGAGAGAGGTAGAGAGAGAGAGACAGAGACAGAGAGAATGCACAAGTGAGCAGTGGGGAGGGGCAGAGGGAGAGAGACTCTCAAGCAGGCCCCAAAGAAGAAATTGCTTGGTCTTAAATAGGCCTCAATTTATTCTACTTAAAGTATGGGGAACTAGAATTTTATATGTATATAAATACGTATAGAATTTTTTTAGTAAATTGGGCTGAGAATTGTGTTTGCGTTATGAATATATTACTTATTTTATTTTAAAGATTTATTTATTTGAGAGAGAGCTTGAGGGTCGTATGAGGGGGGAGGGGCCGTGGGTGAGGGGAAAGATGGGAGGGAGAGGGACAAGCAGACTCCCCCCTGAGCACAGAGCCCAGCCCGGGCCCCATCTCTCCACCCTGAGATCATGAGCTGAGCCAAAATCAAGAGTTGGGAGCTCAACCGACTGAGCCACCCAGGAGACCCTCTATGACTTATTTTAAAAAATAAACTTTGAAAAACAATGCCCTTCAATGGCTTAAAATACCTAAGTAATATATACTTAATGCAGCGTTTTACATCCATAGCCTCTGAATTTTCCATGTGCAAAAATACGTAAAACAAAACTAAATGGTTAGCTTTTGCCACCCTATTCCCCTTGTTTCTCATCCTGCGGATTTGGGTGAGGCAGACTTTTCTTTAGAACTTCAAAAAAGACACCTTTCCTTGTGAGGGTAATCAGTGC
Organism: Ailurus styani; assembly: GCA_002007465.1. Lineage (NCBI taxonomy): Eukaryota > Metazoa > Chordata > Mammalia > Carnivora > Ailuridae > Ailurus > Ailurus styani. Next base: position 2,705,303 of record LNAC01000029.1, on the reverse strand, counting down.
TCTCTCGTACAAGTCATTTGACGGAAAGAAAAAGTCCAAACTTTCAATCCTTTCTAGCCATCATTAAAGGTTGCTGCTAAACTGATTCACGACCGCCCATGAGCCCAAGATCTGGGTCTGACCTTGTGCGTCTCACATGAAGGCAATCAGACCGCACCATCAGGAGCAGACCACAGGAGGGCTGGGCAGCTGGGGGCGGGGGGACCTTCCACTAAGTAAAGAGGATATTAATCCAAGCCTTGCTATAAGGCCAGAAACGCAGGGAAGGTGTATGACAGCTTAATGGAAGTTGCTGAAATATGGACTGTTTGCCATTTTTGCAGAGCCTCCTAAGTGCAAAATGTCTTATAGGTGCAGAAAGTACTTCTGCCAGTGATGTTCGCATTTGTCAAAAGGCCTCCTCCAGCAGTGCATACCCAAGGCAGACAGACGACTAGTGATTTCTTCTTGAAATCTCAGTCCACTGTCATTCACTCATGTATCCAACTGACAAAACTGATGCGTGGACCGTGCTTATCAACCCGCTCTCCTCTGAACCACAAAGCTAATCATTAGAGGCAGCTTTAGGTACAGCTTGGGGATCTAGAGCCAGACTGCCCCAGGGGTGAATCCCAGTTCAGCTTTTTGCTGGTGGTCTAATGTCAGTTATTGAAATTTTGCAAGGCCGAACTTTCCCATCTATGAAAGAGGGGGAAGATAGAAAATTGTCCACCTGGTCGGGTTGTAGAGTTAACTCAGATAAAGTACTTAGAAGAATTCCTGGCTTGTTACTATTATGTCACACCCCAGCTTAAAATCCTTCATGGGACTTCTCAGTGTTCTTAGAATAAAATCTGAAATACAAACCCGGTCTTCCCTGCCCATCTCTACAGTCTCGTTCCCACCTCTCTTCCTTCCTTCTGTTCTTACTCCAGCCACATTCCCATTCATCAGACGTCCCAACTTTGTCCTTCAGGGACTTGGCATATTCTAATCCATTGCTTGGAAAATTCCCACCTTCTTCCTTACAGAATAAGGGCTAAATTCTCACCCAATCTTGATTTAAATGGCACACATGAGACCTGGCTTAGATCCCCTCTACTTCCCTCCCATAGCATCCTGAACGCCTCCTTTGCAGCCATAATCACATGTATAATTAAACATAGATTTTCTGCATTTTTAAAATGTCTCTTCCTCCACCCTATATTGACTGTAAGTATTTGCTGGTGATGAACGCAATCACTGACATTTAACAGAGGTGGAAGAAATATTGGATAAATGAATGAATACAGGCAAGCCTACCATGGTTAATGGTCGGTACCCCGTGTTACACAATAATAAACTTGGTTTGCAGTTTATTAATATGGGCTTATTTCACAAGTCTCTGTAGAAACTTTTTGAGATAACATATAAGTTTACAGCAGAAGACTGCTGCCATGGTTTCCTGGGTGTTTACTTATCTCCAAACTCACCGAGTCACACCCATTAAATATATATATAGCTATTTGCATGAAAATCATAACTCAGTAGTGTGGTTTTAAAAAAATGCTCAATTATGATAGTCCTAGGCTGTTTTTTTAAATAGAGTCCAGTAGCTGTTCATGGGCCTATCTCCCCATGAAATTCTACAATCTTCAAAGACAGAAGCCAGTGGCTGAAACATGTTGAATTGAACGTAAATAAAGCATGCAGAAATCATTTAACTGAAAATAATTGAAAAGATTGGTTATTCTGTACAACAACAAGGATTCACTATTACAAATATATGTGTAATATGTATGAGCTCGACTAGAAGTTGACAGTTTCGGGGGGTTGTGACTTATAATTCTCTAAGTGCTGATAATGCCCCAGGCCAGGAGGGCAGCAGCTGACCTCTCTGGGCCACGTTTGTGATGAGCTGCAATGCTGACTGCTGGGTGTCATTTGTCACTCTGTTCTGCTCCTTTGCCCTGGGAGCTGTTGAAACGCTTTCTGCTCTGGGTCAGCCTATCTCGAGTTACCACATACTCCCGTGTGTCTTCCTGCTGAGAAAGGGTCTAGGCTGCATTTTGCTGCTGCAAGTTGGCTGTGTGGGTCTCCTTTATCAGTGTTTCAGCCTGCCCTGTATCCTGTGGGTTCCTGATGAGCAAGGCTTGAACATCTGTAACTAAAGCCGCCGATCATCTTGGCCCAGGGGGTTCACCCTAGCACTTGTGCAATATGCAAGTCAGAAAGATCTCAGGTTCTCTAGGAACAGTATAGAGAAGTAGTTCAGAGCAGGAACTTTGGGAGTCGGATGGCCCTGAGTTCAATCCTGCCTCTGCCATGTGTTAGGTATGGTTTTGGAAACCGGACTCAGTTTCTTTAGTTTTTAAAATGTAATGGACATGGGCAAGGGTATGTGCTATGGTGAGTGCTGTGAACTGCGGAAGACTGATGATTCACAGACCTGTACCCCTGAAGCAAATAATACAGTATATATTAATAAAAAATAAATTAAAAAATAAATAAAAGGACTATCTTACAGATTGTCATGGGATTTAGTGAGATAATATATATATATAAAGTGATCAACTTAGTGACTAGTATTATTATTAGTATTTTTACTACTGCTGGTACTACTATTACTATTTCCAGTTAACCCTGAGCTGATCGAATTTCCCCAATCCACATGACATAGAGCAGGTGCCAGAGAATGCTGTCCTACAATTAAAAGTACATTAAAATATCTGAAAAATGGTTCTGTTCCCCTTAGGGAAGACTGCCTGCAATTCTTTAGCATCTTCATGCTGATAGAACCACTGTAGTTCAAATGACATTGAAGGGAAGAAGGGCAGATGAAAACTAAGGACCGATGAAAGACTTGTAAATTGAAAATTATACTTGAGAATAGCATAGGAGCCCTTGCTATCTATTCTGCAAAGTAGTTTGCTTTTTAAATTTCCAAAAAGCTCAGCTTCACCAACTAGCAAGTCAGCAGGAAGTAAAATTTTTGTGAGTTCCTTATATTACCCTGCATGTTCTCAATAATTCACTTCATAAAGTATATAAACACACATGATCTTTATGAAGAAACACAAAGGCTCCTGTTTGGAGTCTCATTTTCAAAATTACCATTTCTTTGCACCAAGCAATTATGACCCAGGGCTACTGGGGATGGGGGAGAACAAAGAGGTCTGATGAACTTTTTTAGAGGTGGTTGTGATCTCTGCCCTCTGACAAACCCCACTTATAGCTCTCAAGAGGGGCCCCTTCCTCCTGATGACAGGATAGGTCCAAGCAGCTTCCGGCTCATAGGCAAAAAGGGTCTTTCTTGTGGAATTTCCAGATAGAGGGATATATGCATGTTTTTCATCTTGGATGGCTTGTTTGGAATTTTAATTTTTGCTGTTGTTTGGAATTTTAATCTACTCATTTGGGCATGGGTATGATGGTAAAGTGATTGACCCAAGTTTTGATTGCCTTAATTGCTTGTGGGGCTTCCCTGCTCACCTTTTCAGGACTTGGGACCCACTGCCATGCTGACTTTTACTTATTCTTACAGATAATCCTTGTTTTTTAAGAGATTTTATATATTTATTTGAGAGAAAGAGACAGAGATAGCAAGAGTCGGGGGCAGAGAGAGAAGCAGTCTCCCCACTGAGCTGGAAGCCTGATGTGGGGCTCGATCCCAGGACCATAGGATCATGACCTGAGCCAAAGGCAGACACCTAATTGACCGAGCCACTCAGTCATCCCCAGATAATCTTTTATCTCAGCAAAATCTCAGCCAAAAACTTATATTTACTGGTATCTGCCACCATCATAGGTAATTTACAGAGGTGTGTTTATGATACATGTAAATATATATAAGCACGGATATATATACACCCATACATATATATGCAAATATTCATATATGTACACAAACAAAACATGTATACATACATTAATGTGTTGCATGTATATATATATACACACATATAGACTGTCTAATATAAATGCATTTATATAGTTTTTGTAAATTTGCCTTATAAATGTCATAACTCAATCAATATTTCTACAGCTCTTTTTTTTTAAAGACTTTATTTATTTATTTATTTATTTGACAGAGAGAGACAGCAAGAGAGAGAGATCACAAGCAGGGGGGAGCAGCAGAGGGAGAGGGAGAAGCAGGCTCTCCACTGAGTAGGGAGCCCGATGTGGGGCTCGATCCCAGAACCCTGGGATCATGGCTAGAGCCAAAGGCAGATGCTTAATTGACTGAGCCACCTAGGGGCCCCTCTAAGCTCTTTTTAACCAAATCAGAGATGGGAGGCAGCCTTCCACAAAAACCCCTTTGTCCTGTACCTAAACATTCAAACTTACATATATATTTATTGTAAATATTTATAATACAAATATGTTCTCCTACTTATATTTATTTATATATAAATACATTTAAATATATAATTGTGTTTAAATACACTTTATATTTATATTTTATATATACAAAGATTGAAAGAGAAGACCAAGAACAAAGAAAAGTCCAAGTTAGATTGTACTGTTTCTTTAAATCACTAGGAGCCCTCCTGCTCAAATGTAAGAGTTGAAGGCTAGAAGCTGTTGGCTGGGTTACAAGTTATCCCTCTTAAGGCCCTGGCAGTCTGATCCATTGTATATAATCTGAATCTTATTTAGCAGTATCAGGATGTTCCACTCTGGGGTCTAACAAACAGTGAGCCTTGGGAATTTGTAAGTCCCATTTTTGAGAGTCATTTGAAAGTCAAAATAAGCTAAAAGTTCAGTATTGAAAAATATTTTCAACTTCTAAATAAAAGATAATTGTAAAGGTTTCCAGTACACAACAGAATAACTTTACTTATAGCAGTGTATATGGTTTATGGCAACCACACCCTTTACAATGAATTTATTCCATATCTTCTAGGATGAGGTGGAGTCTTTCTCTCCAACTCTTGAAATTGAATTGAATTAATTTGTGGGTTGCCTTAGTCAACAGAATGTAGTGGAAATGAAAGAAAGCTAGTTTCAAGTTTAGTCCTTAAAAGGTCTATAGACTTCTCTTTCTTCCTCCTTTTTGTAGGCTAGTAGTTCTAGAGAATGAGACACATGGAGCAGAGCAGTCAACCTAGTCATCTCAGATGAAGCACTCACCAGTCATGTGAAGAAGACTATTCTAGACCCGTGTTCCCCAGTCAACCTGCCAGCTAACTCCAGATTCAGCTGTGAGGCCAACCAAGGTCATCCAAACCCAGAGAGGAAAACTTCCCAGATAACTCATAGACTTGTGAGAAATAGTAATGCTTGTTGTTTTGAGGTATTAATTTTTACAGTGACTCTTAAATAGCATTATTGTGACAATCTAAATTGATACAGCCAAGTGTACAGAAATTCAGAGAAGGACCTATAGATAAGACAGAAATAAAATAATTTCCAAGAGGGTAGTTGATCATCAAAACGCAGTTATTTCCTACTGTGCTAAGCGTGAGACAAGAAAGGTATGTAATTATCAATAGCTAAAATTAACTGCTCAGTCTTAAGAACTTTAAAGATGGGCTACCCAGATGTGTTTGTCTTTGTCTTTCTGTGACTGACTTATTTCACTTAGCATAATACATAAGTCAGTCAGAGAAAGACAAATACTGTAGGATCTTACTCCTATGTGGAATTTAAGAAAGAAAACAGATGAACATATGGTAAAGAGGAAAAGAAAAAAAGGAGAGAGGGAAACAAGCCATTAGAGACTCTTAACAACAGAGAACAAATTAGAGGTTGATGGAAGGAGGAGGGTGGGGGATGGGCTGGGTGGATGATGGGTATTAAGAAGGGCTCAGGTTATGATGAGCACTGGGTATTGTCTGTAAGTAACGATCACTGAATTCTACTCTAGAAACCAATATTGCATTGTATGTTAACTACCTAAATTTAAATTAAAAAAAGTGTTTTAAAAATGATAAATAAGTAAATAAAATGGGTTACTGGGAGGAGCAATCTCTATTAAGTGTCTCACCCTCATCTAAAATTTGTCTATGATTTGGTGTACACTTCTGCTTATGCACAAAACTCAGACACTCTCCAAAGTGTGAATGAGGGGGCACAGGCAATCAGCATCCCACGGGGGAGTTCACACGTGTTTGACCAACTGCTCAGAGTGAGACATCATTCCAGTGACTCAAAAGTGAAGTTCTTGGAAATCAGAGATTTCTGATGCAAAAAAAGGGACACTCTGTACTTAAACAATAAACATCAGAAGTGGTTATTTATTAAAAATTCAACAAAATAATGTTTGAAACCATTTCAACAATCCAAAACAAGGAAACAGGCTGCTCCAGACTGCACTAAAGCCAGTGGGCTCAAAGGTGTTATAGCCTGACCATAACCCAATGGAAGTTCTGGAGGCTCACATCTTAACTGTGGTGATGAAGGCCTCCACTTAGCTCCATGTGGCACAAATCCCATTTGAGGGCTGTCTGTGCAAAGGGTCAGAGGAGAGATGTGGCTTTCCCCCTTCTCACCTGGAGGGAAGGGATGTCTCCTGAGATGACAAGCTGTGTTCCCTTTCATTGCTTAGGGTTCCTGGACAATCCTAGGACTGTGAGCTGTTTGTGACTATATTAGGATTCTGCTTTCTCAACCTCAGCACCCTTCTGTGGATTAACACTTAGAAGTTTCCAGCACACTAAATATGACTTCTGCTGTCTTTGCTCTTTTGACATCAGGCAAAGATGACTCGTTTCAGACCAGATGTTGTCAGTTTAATCATTGGTAACTAATGTACCATGATACACTAGTGTTGACCCAAAGTACATTATGGGTAATTTTCTGAGATTTTGCTTTGGAAAGGAGAATGGAGAAGAGTTTAGAAAAAAAAATATTTTTAGTAGTAAGAAAATCTGATCTAAGATTTTTTTTCTAAGCCAACATAAAATATACATATATTAACTAATAGTAGTACTCATCTTCCATTAAAAATCTCAAATATGCTATTGAATGCAATTGGTTGCTTTATTTTTGTTCTTATTTTCTTTTTTCAGCCTCACATTTTACGTAATATACAAAAATTGCACATATTTAATGTATTCATTTTGATTTATATTTGGACATAGGCATACACCTATGATAACATGACCACAATCAAGGTAATAAAGATATTCATCATCCTAAAATGATTTCTTGTGATTTTCTTTTTTTAAGACTTATTTATTTGAGAGAGAAGGAGAGCATGAGCGGGGCTTGATCCCAGGACCCTGGGATCATGACTTAAGCTGAAGGTAGACGCTTAACCCTGACTGAGCCACTGAGGCGCCCTGCCTTTATCTTTTTTTAACCAGGGGGTCAGGGACAAGAGCACTTAACATAAGATCTACACTCTTAACAAGGTTTTAAGTGCACAACACTATTTGTTAACTATAGACAGTATGTTACACAACAGATACACGGAATTTATGCATCTTTTGTAAATGTGACTTTGTACTCTTTAAACAGCAACACCTCATTTCCCCCTACCTCATCCCCAAGAAACCACCATTCTATTCTCTGCTTCTATGAATCTATTTTGGATCACTCAGATACATGGGATCATGCAGTATTTCTTTCTGTGTCTAGCTAATTTCATTTAGCATAATTTCTTCCACCTCCATTCACATTGCTGTAAATGGTAGGATTTCCTTTTCTTTTTAAGGCTAAATAATATTTCATTGTATGGATACACCACATTTTCTTTATCCACTTGTCTACCAATGGACACTTAGATTGTTTCTGTATCTTAGCTATTGTAAATAAATGCTACAGCGAACATGGGAGTGCAGGTACCTCTTTGAGATCCTGGTTTCAATTTTTTGGGATATATATCCAGAAGTGGGATTGTGGGATCCTACTGGAGTTCTATTTTTAATTTTTTGAGGACCTTTATAGTGTTTTCCAAAGTATCGGTATCAATTTACAATTTTATCAACAGTTTACAAGGGTTCCCTTTTCTCCATACCCTCTCCAACACTAGTGATCTTTTGTTATTTTGATAATAGCTATCCTAACGGGTTTTGATTTGCATTTCTGATTAGTAATATTGAGCACCTTTTCATATCCCTGTTGGCCATTTCTATGTCTTCTTTAAAGGAATGTTCATTCAAGACCTTTGCCCATTTTTAATCCAGTTATTTGCTTTTTGTTATTGAATGGTAGGAGTTCCATATATATTTTGGAAATTAACACCCTATCAAATATATGGTTTATAGATATTTTCTCCCGTTCCATAGGTTGCCTTTTCAGTTTGTTCTTTGTGTTCTTTGCTGTGCAGGAGCTTTTTAGTTTGATGCAATCCCTCTTGTTGATTTTTGCTTTTGTTGCCTGTGCTTTTGGTGTCATCTCCATGAAATCATTGCCAACACCAATGGCATGAAGACTTTTCCCTTTGTATTGAATCCATTGAATTCCCTAAGTATTGAATCCATTTTTAGTTAATTTTTTGGTACACAATGTAAGATAGAGGTCCACATTCTTTGGAATGTGGATCTTTAGTTTTGCCAATACTATTTGTTGAAAAAGACTATCTTTTCCCCATTGGTGTTCTTGGTGCTCTTGAGGAAGATCAGTTGCCCATATACGTGTAAGTTTAATTCTGGGCTTTATATTTTGTTCCATTGGTCCATACATTTAGTTTTATGCCAGAACCAACTGTTCTGATAACTGTAACTTTGTAATATATGTTGAAATCAGGAAGTAATGCCTCCAGCTTTGTTCTTCTCTTCAAGATCACTTTTGTTATTCTTTTGTCTTATGTCTTTTATCATCCATATAAATTTTACAATTTTTTTCTATTTCTTTAAGAAGATGAAATGTTGATGGGAACAGAATTGAATCTATAGATTGCTTTGGGTAGTATGGACATGTTAATATCATTAATTCCTCCAATCCATCAACATGAGATGTCTTTCCATTTACTGTGTCTTAATTTCTTTCATTAATGTATTACAGTTTTTAATATAAAAATATTTTACCTCCTTGGCCAAATTATTTTTAATTATTTTTATTCTTTTTGATGCTATAAATGAGATTGTTTTCTTAATTTCCTTTTTGGACAGTTTGCTTTTAGTTTATAGAAATGCCACTAATTTTTGTAGGTTGATTTTGTATCTTGCCAAGTTTACCGGATTCATTTATTTATTGGTTCTAACAATTTGTTTTGCTTTGTTTTGTGGAGTCTTTAGGGTTTTCTGTATATAAGACATGTCTTCTGAAATCAGAGGCAATTTTATGCCTTACTTTCTGATTTGGATACTTTTTTTTTTTGCCTCTGAGCTTATAAACTTTAAATTCCAGACTTTACCATGTCCTATAGGGCTCTGTGTGGCCTGGCTTCTGTTGATATTTACAACTATATCAATTAGAAAGCATGGTTATATGTTCAGTACAAAACAAACAAACAAACAAACAACAACAACTCAGCAAAATGGGTTATTAAACCAATTTTCCTCAAGTAGGAAGTCCAAGCAACTGATCAAGAGAGTCATCCAAGAACCCAGGCTCCTTATATCTTTTTTCTATACTATTTTACCTTGTGATTTTTGTCCTTGTGACCACAAGATGGTTGCTATATCTCTAGGCACTGCATCACTATTCTAGGGAGAGAGAGACATAAAGGAACAAAAGCAAGGGTCCTATCACTTGAGACCTTGTTAATGCTTTTATTTCAGAAAGAAAGACTCTCCAAGAGGGATTAGGTCTTATCATTTACAGCAGTGTCATATGGTCACACATATTCAAGGTAATCTGTTATTGCTCCAAACAAAATCAGGATATTGTCAAGAGGGAACAAAGACAGAATAGGACACAATCAGTGTCTGCCTCAATAACTTCACCTTATACCACTCTGATTCACTCTTCATTTTCCAGCCACATCGGGTTCCTTTGGGTTCCTTCAGCGTAGCAAGTTCGAAGTCCTCAGGGAATTTTTGCATTTACTGACTTTTCTGCCTAGAATATGCTTGCCTTCACTCTTTCCCGTGATGTGCTTCTTCACAGCTGAGCTTAAACTATGCACACTGGTGCCCCTACAATTCCTAAGCAGTTACTACTGAGCACATCCTTTCGTTCATGGCTCTAGCTACCATCTGTAATGACAACATTTGTTTGCTTGTATGGCATCCGACTGAATTGAAATCTCCATAAGCATCTTTTAAAAAATTTTTCTTTTGTTCCAGGTGCATAGCAGGTACTAAATAAGTAGAAATTGACTAAGTGAATATTTTACTGTGTTTAATATTCCCAGCAGCCCTGGGAGATAGTCATTTCCTGTGGTTATAGAACAACTGAATGTGTCAGAGTCAGCTTTCAGATCCATGTCTGCCTGACTCTGAAGGCTTTTCTCTTTCCAGAAACACTGCTTCTCATAGAAGAAGGCTCAACTGGCAGTTCTTAGAAGTCTCTCTCTATTTCAGGGCACAGAGGTCATGCTCTACACCAAGCTAATTTGTTTGTTTGCCACTTCCTTGGTGGCCAGGGTCCCTGACATTAGCCCTCCCCTAAAAAGCCAGTATTTTCATTTTATTCTCTCCAGAAGGCCAGAAACCGGAGTGTTTGTAGTTCCCCTTGAGTGGCTTCATCTTCAACAATGAAAAATAAATTTCACCGTGCTGACTAGTAAATGGGAAACCCCAGTCCTCACTATATTTATTAACAAAGCATTTCACTTCAGTGATAAGGGAGTCATTTTCCTCAGAGAGGGAACCCCACGGACTCAGGTTAGTTGTTTCTAAGCATTATTACTTAATTACAGTCACAACCTGTTTTGCATATAAATCTTGTTTAAGGACACCCTGTCCTGATACAACTTTTATCAAAGCAACTACTGACCAGGGTCTCTAGTACTTAAAAATGACTCCAACATTGGAAATGGGTTAGTTGCCTATCTCATCTCCTGGGCAATTCAGAATTTCTGCCTCTTGCACACTTACACATTCTCATTTTGAGGGCTTTGAATGCATTCTTATTCCCGTTCAGAAAATTTCACTATACAACCTGAAGAATTTTTGTTATTGTGTTTGTTTTTCTGTCAGCCATACTCCTCTCTCTGCTTCTGCCTGAATTATCACCAGAAGCTTCCTTTTTTTGCCTTTTTCTGTGTTAAGTTAATGGGGTTAGGGATGGCTTGTTTCCATGATAAATGCTGTTGGTTTTTTTCCTTGGTTTTTAATCATGGATGCTGAGAGAGATCTGTGCTCCAGAAGAAGCATTAATTTTTTGGCCTTTACTGTCATGCCCTTCTAGCCTGGGTCAGATGCACCTGCTGTGGGATTTCCGTGACTCTCTCCCTATCTATCCTCCTCAACAGATTAATAAAACCCATATCACACTTGACCCATGTTAGACATTGCTCTTTCTTCTGCTTCCCATCTTGATCTTATGAATAAAATTAGTGAAAATAATAAATTAATGAATGGATTGCCAGTATTCTTCTCTTGCCGTATAGGAAACTAGAAAAAGAGTACTTGGCATGAAAACAGTGTTCAATAAGTATTTAATAAATAGGTGATTGATTGCTTGCTTTGCATTATCTCTTGTGAGTGACTGTTACTTTATCTCCAGTTATTTTGTCTGTGGCCTTTATCTTTTCATCAGTAACACTCAATGAAAAAACTTGAAGGCCAGTGGGCAAATCAAATTTATGTCTCCAATTCAAATGATTGAGCACTCACTTTGTTAGGCACTGAAAGGAATATGCAGATAAGAAAGACACAGCCCCTGCCATTTAAAATTAAAAAAAAAACTAGAATTATACAGTCTTGTAGTTGTGCAGGTGGAAATACAGTCAGGGCTAGTAATCAAATAAAAAGTAAATGATTATGACGGTCCAATGAAGAAGGTGGTAACTTCTGTGTCCTAGGTATGAATTAGGAGAAATTTCTTTGGCGGGAAATATAAATAAAATACAGTTTCCATTTTCAAGAAAAGTTAAAATGAAAACGAGTGGGATATGTTTGGCTAGTTTATCAGCTTGCCATGGGTAGACTGGATCTCTCTACTGTACCCCAGGGTCCTAGGAGGGAAGCCTCTATTATACTCAACACGGCTAACCACCCCTCACCTTCCGGGACCGATAATGGGTCCCTGCTGGGGCTGGCCCTGTGGTACTGCTCTCCCTCCTTTACTCCCTAGACCTTACCCTTACCCTTCCCTTTATAAGAGTCCCATGGTTAGACAGACAGTCCTCGGTGACTCAGTTTGAATGTCTGTTTCCTACCAGGGCAAAGCTGGAATAGGTAACTTGCGAAGTGCTAAGCATGGCACGCTTTCTAATTATTTTTTTTAATTTTTTTTATTTGAGAGAGAGAGCACGAGCAGAGGGAGGGGCAGAGGGAGAGAGAGTGGGAGAAGCAGACTCCCCACTGAGCAAGGAGCCTGATGCGGGGCTCAATCTTAGGACCCCGGGATCAAGACCTGTGCCAAAGGCAGATGCTTAACTGACTGAGTCACCCAGGTACCCCCTGATTTAATTTTCGAAACAAAATTGTGGGGTAGGAAGTACAATTGCTGCTTTTAAACATGATGGATATTCATTTCTAAAATATTATTTGACTTAGAAAGTAGTAGGGGGACCAGGTAGACCGAGTCTCTGTTTTCAATCTTTTATCAAAACTGTCCCTTCTTTCTAACTACAGAAACATGACTTCAGCAGGTTTTCCTTATTTCCCTTTACTTTAGTGCTCAAGGCCTATTCATTACTTCTCACCCCACACCTCCTGCCTTTGCATGCTCTACATATGTGCATTTTGAGGGACTTGCCTGCCAACCCTTTTATGAGTAGTCTGTGAAAATGAAAGCACAGAGAAGGCCATTTCCCATCCACTGTAGGTACATAAGAATGGTGGAGAAAATAAAGTTCATTTCTTGCAAGTAACAACCACAGATAATAGATATGATCAAATCAGGAACCGGAGAGTGCGTTGTAAATCAAAACAACACAAGATGCAATCAAATAGATAGGAATAGGAGTGATCAGGGCTCTTTTCATTCTATATATTTATCCACTCTCAGCAAAAGCCTCTGGCTCCGGGGAATTTGAGCTCCTAGAAATGCCAGTTCTCATTGCCAAGCAAGGTTGGATACTGAAATATTTCCCACACCAGGCATCAAGCTGCCAGTGTGGTCCCCATGGCAAAATCTACCAAACGCTGGAGAAGGCTGTGATGGAGGGATGCATGTCTTCCATGAGGGTAAGAAAAAAAGAAGGCCCCCAAATGGAAGCATCTGCCAGAGTAGAGGCCGGCTGACATCTTTGACAGGATAAGGGTAGAAGTTGGCTCCCTGGACTACCACGAGACTGTGGATGGCATTTTAAGACCATGATAGTGATAATGCCATTTTAAACTTATAAAGCCCTTTGTATTCTGAAGGAGACAGACAGTGGGAAAACCACAGAAAGCACTGTATATTTTGCCAATTTGGTGCTGATTGTCCTGCTTCGAGACAGTTTATGGTCCAGAGCATGTAATAGTATTACGTGGGGGTATTTATCTTGCTTTTGAATTAGCACTTTCCTGGTTCAGGAAAGATGGTATCTGGCAGCAAATATTTGTTTCACAATATTTAGGCACATGAAACATCATGTTGCTTTATTTTCCTAAATCAAATGAAATCTGGTTCTGAGTGCCCCCAGGGACCCGACAGGATAGCCAGTATCTGTCATTATCAAGGAAGTTTTCTTTTTCATTCTGGTTGTTCTGGGTCCGAAATGGCTTACGCCACCCAATGAACTTGAGCAAATGTACACACCATGCAACTACTCCCATAATTAAGTCACAGAACATTTCTAACCCTCCAACAAGTTCCTGGTACAGATTTATAGGAAATCTACTCCCTATACTTCTGGCCAAAGGCAACCACTGATCTGCTTTTCTGTTACTATACATTAATATTAGATTTTCATATAAATGGAAAGAATATAGAATGTATTCTTTTGTTCTGGCTTCTTTTGCTCAATAGTATGTCTCTTTAGATTCATACATGTTATTGTGTGTATCTATAGCTTATTCATTCCATTGTTGAGTAGTATGTCTATACTGAATACTTTTATCACAATTTCTTTATCTATTTACTGTTGACAGGACTTTAGGTTGTTTCTATTGTTCGGCTATTCTGAATAAAGCTGCCATCAACATTTGAATACCAGGTTTTGAGTGGACATGTTCATTTTTTTTTCCCAGTAAATACCTAGGAATAGAACTGATCTAGGAATACCAGACATGTTTACTATATAAGACACTATGATCACTTTTCCAAAGTGAGTATACAACTTCACATTTCTATCAGCATTATTTGGGAATTGTAGTTGTTATACAACCTAACCAGTCTTAGTATTGTCAATCTTTTTTATTGCACCCATTTAATCAGTGTATAGGGGTATCTCAGTTTGCTTTTAATTAGCATTTTATTGATGACTAAGAATATCAAGCATCTTTTCATTTGCTTATTGCTTATCTTCTTTTGTGAAATCTGTCTAAATCTTATGTACATTTTTGTCTTCTTGCTCTTGAGATACAGGAGTTCTTTATAGATTCTGGATACAAGTTCTTATCAGATATATATGCACTGCAAATATATTATTTTTTTAAGATTTTATTTATTTATTTATTTGTTTATTTATTTATTTAAGAGAGACAGAGAGAGAGAGAATGAGTACAGTGGAGGGAGCAGAGGGAGAGAAAGAAGCAGACTCCCCACCAAGCAGGGAGCCCAACTTGGGGCTCGATCCCAGGACCCTGGAATCATGACCTGAGCCAAAGGCAGATGCTTAAACAACTGAGCCACCTAGATGCCCCTGCAAATACATTCTTCTAGTCAGTGGCTTGTACATTCAGTTTTGGAATGCTATCTTTCAAAGAGCAGAACTTTCTGCATTTAATGAAGTCTAATTTATTAATTTTTAAATTATTTCTGCTTTTTGTGCTTTATCTAAGAAGACATTGCCTCTTCAAACTTTTAGAGATTGTTCCTTTTGTTTTAATCTTGTACTATCAGAAATTGGCAACATTTCATCTCCTTACGTCTTTGTTCCCAGTTTAATTGCCTGTTCACTTTCTAATTCTCTTGCCATAAAATTATTACTTACTTTTCTCTTCCCTTCTTTCTTTTCTCTTCTTCATTTCCTTTCTCTTCCACAATATTTTTAACTACTAAGTATAGTTTTAAAAACAGAACAAAGATTATTATCTGTCCATATCTGGTCTATGGTAGGAAAAGATAATTTAAGATCTATGCCTCATTCAGGTGTGTGTTTTGAACTTGCACTGCATATGCTGGGTACCCCAACCCAAAAACTTAACATAAAAATGGGATCAAGGAAGTGCCTGCCAAAAACAAATACAAACTCACTCTTGAAAAATGTTTCTAGAATCCAGATCACAAAATATACTCGACTAAAACAAAAACAAAAGAAATCGGCTAGATGAACCTGTTAAAAGAGAACATATGAGTGCATTAGAGTCAACACAAAAAATAACTGCAAAATTACTGCCATTCAAACTTGAAGTATTAGAATGACAATCTGAAAAAAAATTATATTTAAGATGAATAAGAGTTGAATAAAGGAATCAAAATTATCAAACACATACTAGGTACTACAGAAAAAGAATACAAAGATTTGGAAAAGTAATCATTAAGAAGTAAAAAGATAGAACACATCAATAGAACTAGAAGCTGGTTCTTTG